>BQNB010050275.1:2138-38390 GCA_026074375.1 Tanacetum coccineum | reverse complement strand
ACCATCTTTAAAAACCTATTACACCAGAAAAAAGTACACATGTTGAGAAAAAACTACAAGTTGGTTTTGGTATCTGGTGTTTAAAAGATCTCTAATCAAAACTTATGAGTAGATGGTACGCTGAAAGAGACTGAAGAATGTAAGATTACCTTTTGAACAAGTAAACTTGATAATGAAACAAGTTTACAAGCGAACTTATTCAGACCCGCTGATTGAGACAGCTGACTTATAGTTATGTTTGACAAAGTAGTAAATGCTATATAATAACTACAACAATAAAAGCAATGACATTTACTCCTTACAAAATTCTCTATTTATACTAATACGATGTTGTGTCCTTAGTGGGGGCAGTTGCAATGTGTCAAGAATCTAGTGGAGGACATATGAGGTATTTAATGCACGTTCATTCTTGGAAACTACCCGCCCATACTTTAGTGAATAGTTATGCCTAGGGGCGGAGCCAATGGGGTGGCTAGCGGGTGCTCAGCCACCCCCAACTTGCCAAACTAGCCCAACTTGGAGCCACGTTGCATTAGGAAAGAAGGAAATATATATGTGTAAATCTGAAGATTTTAATGGAGTACTATATAGCTAGAGGAAGAAGATGACGAGTATATAAATGGACAAATAAAAAAGCAAATAATAATGTATTGTATTAGTCAGTCACGTGAAGTGAGAAAGAAGTAGGGCCAAGTAACATGTATATTCCTTTTTATTAGTCTTTTTAGCAAGGTTCTAAATAGCGCGCTATAGCGGGGCCATAACGTCGCCATAGAGCGAAGCGTGGCCTCCACGTTACGAAATAGGCCAAGGCGTCGTCTTTAGGCGTGGCGTGTAATATAGCGTCATATAGCGTGATAAAGCACGCTATAGCGCATAGTGTGGCTAGTTTTTTTGAAATGTTTAAGGGATTTTCTAAAATTTGATATTTATACTTGAATTTACTAATATTTTGGATTGATGCTTGAATTTAATAATATTACTACTCATATTAATCTAAACTATAATATAATCTATAAATATTTTTTGCCGCTTTAAGTCACGCCTTAAAAACGCCATGTCGCTACGCCTCACGCTAAAGCTTGAGGCTTGACTATGCCGCTACGCCACGCTTCACGCTATTTATAACCTTGCTTTTTAGTCTTTTATATATATAATAACTTGTAGCAGGTAGGCAATAAAAACATGTACTCCATATATTGTTTTTGTTCCAAGAAACTCACAATAATGTCATTTTTGTTTATGTATTTGAGATTTGAGTGTATCACCTCACATAGTAATTTATTAGATGAGAATTTGGCATGAGAATGAATCGCCTAATTTGATTAGGTTTTAAACCTTATAAGATAGTAAGTTGCTAAGTTGTTTGAGGCCTTGCTTGTAGCTTAGTTTACGGCCGATGTTTTATAAAATTTTTAAACTAGCCTATGTCGGTTACCCATAACAAACATACTGTCATTGAGCTCGTCGGATGATAATTAATTATTTGTTATAATAGTAAATTAAGTCATCGTTGAATAGAAAACAAAGTATAAGCTTATGAAGAAGAAGTGCATGTTAATATAGAATTTATTACGGCCCCCCTAATCTGAATTCCTGGCTCCGCCCCTGGTTATGCCAACTGTTCACTACTTTTACCAACTTCGTACTTTGTACATGCTTTAACTCAAATAACTTTTTGTCCACCATTATGAGTTATTGAGTTTCCCGCCTAAACATCAGAGAACAGCTTAAGCTCAGCTTGTTCTTCTTCAAACGGTAATAGGATAGTTAGAGTATTGCCACCTCTGACTCTCTTTAAAACTACAACATATTCCTTTTACATACGAGCTGATATCCATCCCAGCTGACGAGTATGTCTTCAATTGGTCTTTGAATTCCTTGACGATGTCTGTGACTTGAATACGTCTGAGGTTGCTCTCTGAGGCTATGCATTCAACGAGTCCTTTACTGCCCACTGATACTTATCAGCAGGTCCTTTAATACTTAGCCTAATTGCTGTTTAAATCTAGGCACTGATCATTGGGCTCTGAATTGGCCCAACAATCTCTCCCTATTTGAATATAAATTAATCTAAGTACGCAATTATAGTAAGTGAGACACAACTACTTCTTACAAATAATTTAACATAGGAAATGACAAAAAAACTTTATTGATTCATTACATGATTTGGTCAAAGCCATCTAAGTTATATTGTACATCTTTACTAGCTTGATTAGTATCATTCCTAGCTTCAATAGTAAACTCCAGCTTCTTGAAAAAAAAATTAGCCTCTGGAGACCCTCTTATAATTCCATTTCGCAGTCTGATTAGTTGAGGAGTGGTGGCCAAATGGAATTATTCTTCTCTTTGAAATACCATATGAAAGTTACTATTATAGAAGATGACTCCTGACTCAGGCTCTCTGATGACCAACCCTTTTCTACGTTTAACCTCTAGAGGGGGAATCAGGTTTCTATGCATTTCATCGACAACTATATCTTCTTTCACAAATACCTCCTGAAGGATCTTTGAGATTCTTTTCCTTTTTTTGTCATCCATTGAGATTCCAAAGTTAGCAAGTTCAAGTAGAGGTGGAACGCCTAGATTCTGGGCCTGAGAAATGACCCATTGGAATTTGTCTCTAAGGTTTTTTAGTAGTTGATTATTTGACTTGCTCGTTATCTTTGAAGCCAAAGCATGAACCTCAAGCCATTCACTAAACCTAAGTGTGTTTAGTCTGAAATTTTTATGAACAACAATATTCAACGGATCATTTTCTCTTGTGATCCCTATGGAGGCTTCGTGGGAGGAGTTGATTCTGTAGCTAATTTTTGTAATTAGCAGATCAGCCCTCTGATTAATACACTTATTGTATTCCTTGAGCATCTTGGTCCTTTTTGCCTCATACTCAGCTAAATTCTAAGCTTGGGCCTTTATGTTTGCTGGGTTCATGATTCTTTTCAGAAAATCCTATGACTTCTCCTTCTCAACTTTGAGATCAGCTAGTCTCTTCATCTCCTTAACTTGAGCCATAATATCCTCCTGTGTTAGTTGCTTATCTAAAGTGATAAAAGACTCGAGCTTTGGTATATTTGGCACATATCCTTCTTTTTCAATGTAAGGGATGAGATCTTTCAAAGGTTCTTCAGAAGTAATGCCTTTTCCTTTGGATTCATCTCTAGGAGGAGTTGGCTCTCTAGGAGGAGTGGGAGAGAAAATGGATGAAGTGGTCTGAGTGAGGTGTTTAGAGAACTGATCAAATGACATTTTTGTAATCTCAGTCCTAGGGATAGGTTCTGGTGGGATAGAGTTTAGTGGTGTTAGTAATGGAATTAATGATGGCGGGATTAGAAATTTCAACTTCTTGACAGGTGGTTCATCATCTGATTCTTTCTTCTCTGAAGTTTCAACTACTGAACTTTTTAAATCCGAGCCATGTAGAACCATGGCTTTATCTTTATCAGCTGATTCAGAGACTCAAGGGCTTGTACTATAGTTGTAGTTTCTTGAGCAGTTGTTTGCTCCCTTTGAATATTAGCCACGTGAGCATCCTTTGATTGTTGTTCCCCCTGAACAGGATCAGGGTTATGAGTATTGTCTTCCTAAGCTGATGACTCAGGATTGTTTTTCTCTAACTTCTCCTCCTCAGCATTAGCCTTTTTCAAGAGTTCTGTTGACTCAAGGAGAAAGTTCATGTCCTGAAAAGCTTGGTGGAGATCAGAGACATGTTGTGCGTTAGTAGCAACAGAGGATTGAACAAATGAAAGTTTATCAGAGACAAATTGCATCCCTTTACGCACTTTATCTTTGACCTATTTGCCTATTTTTGTCTGGAAGACTTTGCTCAACTCCTTTTGCAGAGTAAGAAATCTATGACTTTCTAGCGTATTGAAAGCATGGAACTGTTTGTTCATGGGCTTGCTGACAGTATTTGTGAGATGATCTTGTAAAGTCTGTAGAGTCTGTTCTTTAAACATTTGTAGTTGGTCTTCTATAGGCTTCTGAACAGCTTGCTGGATAGAGGTCTGAATCAGGCTTGGAAGAGTTTCTTTGAGGGCCTCTAAGAGAAGACTTAGAAGAAGATTTTTTAGTGTGATAGTCGCAAAGGATGGCACAGAGGACTGAACATCTTCAGATACCTTCTTGGAGATGGTAGACTCTAGGTTATCAACCTTTGTGATAAGTGTGCGCAACTCTTCTTGAAGATGACAAAGGGGGTCCGACTTAGCTGGCATATCAGCGAAAGCATGTAAGTTATCATCTAATTATGAGTCTTCATCTTTAGAGACTGCAGTTTCAAAGCCAGACCGAGAGGGAAGATCATCATCAGGCATAGACTGTAACCTAGAGTCAGAGTTTGTATCAGCATCCCTTGACTTTGTCGGATCATATGGTTCAACATCCAAAAAAGTGATATGATCATCATCATTAGGCTGGTTTGGCTAAAACCTCTTGATAATTTTGATCTTAGACGCCGTGTCATATGGACTCTCAGGTTTATCTTGAGCAGCTTGAGTCTGCTGATCAATTTCATCCATGATTTGTTCAAAGGTGACACACTCATGGATTCTAACCCAGACTCCTTCACCTCCTCCTGAACTTTTTTGGTCTAGTACCTGCATAAAAGTGTTAGTTGAAAAAGGTGAATTTGAAATGTAGGGTAGGATTGCCATTCATTGCCCCTAAGAAGACTGGGTGTGACTATCCAGTCCCCTCAAAAGTTTAAAACTTTTGGGACTTTTTTCAGTTGTGAGTTTGTAATATGGGGAGGGATCGCCATTCGCTGCCCCTAAGAAGACTGGGTGTGATTATCCAGTCCCCTTAAAAGTCTAAGACTTTAGGACGCTTTTCATTGGTTAAGGGACCCTTGAGTCCGAGTGAGGTTCAGTTCATACAGAGGTCGACTTTCATGCATATGTGGGTTAATCCAGCAAAGTCTAGAGTTTTTAGAGTTAATCATTAGGCATTATTAGCCTTTCAGTATCATCCCCTGAGTGCAGACACAGAGTGTACAAAAGATTTAGGAATATAAGTGTTGACTCTGACTCTCTATTGGCTCGGGGGTAGCCCTTAACAATGATAGTGGATGAAAGGGTTGGTTTATCCTTATCAATTAAATCTAAATTTGCCAGCCCAGCTTTAACGGTCTCCTTGGGGGGTAACAATACAACATTACTACAAGCAGGTAGGCCAATTGTAGAGATAAACTCATCTTAAGTAAAGGACAGAGGTTTTTCAAAAGATGAAAGTGAAAAGATGATAGTCTTGGTTGCGTCATCAACCTCTGCTGTGTACCAAAATTCTCTAAGGTATTCTACATAGATGGCGAAGGGTTGAATGGTTAAGGCGGTACCGATGCAAAATTTAGAGAGAGAAAACTAAGCATGGGATGGTATAAAACGTTTGAGAGCTCAAGCAGTGCACCTGCGTTATTGAAAGCAATGATACCATCCTCATACTTAAAATTGACTTTTTATGATGGTGAAAGTTGTGATGATTGTTGTGAAGCGGTTGATTCAGAAGCCATTTGATGTTGTTAAATGAAATTATTGCTTTAATATGATGAAGGGTTGTGAGAGATGAAGAAAATGGAGGTTTTAGGGTTTTGTGTGAGAGAAAATGAAGTGTGTGTGTGAAAAGGTGAACAATTTATACCACAAAAATTTTATATGTTTGAAAATAAAATTGATTTGAATTCCGCATTAAATGCGAGTGGTAAAACTGTTACAAAACATAGGTCCCTATGACCCTTCGTGTAGTGTAATCCCGCATTTTTTGAGAAAGTTTGTAAGGAACTTTTTGAATATACCTGAATTAAATATTAAGAATGTTTGTCTTTGAACTAGGTAGTTACATTTAAGTTACCTTAAAAACATTTAATATTCAAGTCAGAGATCACTTAAAGCCTTTTTTCTTATAAGAGACCTACTTTTGAATATTGAGCATCCCTAACTCAGCGACCAATCTAGTAAAGCTAGGCTCAGCTAGTGGTTTAGTAAAAATATCAACTGGTTGTAAAGTAGTGGTACAAAATAAAGCTCAATATCCCCTTTTAAAATGTAGTCTCTAATGAAGTGATACCGGATGTCAATATGTTTTGTCTGAGAGTGCAGTATTAGATTGTTGGAAATGGCAATGGCACTTGTATTATCACAAAATATGGACACCTTATCATAGAGAACATCATTGTAAGCAAGATGACTCTTAATTCAAAGAACTTGAGCACAACATCCAGCAACAGCTACATACTCAGCTGAAGCTGATGACATTGCTACAGAGCTTTGCTTCTTTGCACTCCAACATACTAATTTTTCACCAAGTATTTGACAGCCCCCTGAGGTGCTTTTTTTATCTAGATTACATCCAGCATAGTCTGAGTCAGAGTATGCTTTTAAATCAAAGCCTGATACTCTTGGATACCATAGGCCTAGATTTGGAGTCCCTTTAAGATACCTAAATTTTTGTATAGCAACAAGGTGGGATTCCCTGAGGTTAGCTTAGTACCTAGAACAGAGACATATGGAGAATGGGATATCTGGTCTGCTAGCTGTTAGATACATCAGTGACCCTATCATGCCTTTAAACAATGTTTCATTAACAGAGACCCTTGATTTATTAGGGCCCAAATTGTTTGGGGGAAGCATAGGGCATTTCACTAGGGCACTGTCAGCTAGGTCATACTTTTTGAGTAAATCTTTAACATATTTTTCTTGACAAACATAGATTCCTTTGAAATCTTGTTTAGTTTGAAAGCCCAAAAAACAAGTTAATTCAGCCATCATACTCATTTCATATTTCATAGTCATTAGCTTGGAAAATTGCTTACTAAGCATAACACAAGTTGACCCAAAAATGATATCATCCACATATATTTGTACAATTATACCATCACTCTTAGTCTTATAAGTAAAAAGAGTGTTGTCAAGGGTACCTTTGACAAACTTGTGCTGAATAAGAAATTTTGAAAGAGTTTCATACCATACCCTGGAGGCTTGCTTTAGCCCATAAAGAGCTTTATCCAACTTACAAACATGATTGGGAAATTCACTGCTT
Source organism: Tanacetum coccineum (assembly GCA_026074375.1). Taxonomy (NCBI): domain Eukaryota; kingdom Viridiplantae; phylum Streptophyta; class Magnoliopsida; order Asterales; family Asteraceae; genus Tanacetum; species Tanacetum coccineum. The sequence continues at coordinate 31,355 of BQNB010050275.1, read as the reverse complement.
TCAAACCCAGGAGGTTGTTGAACATACATCTCCTCTTAAATATTCCCATTCAAAAATGCACTATTCACATCCATCTGATTCACCATAAAATCCATGTAGGTTGCATAAGCAAGAAAGATCCTGATGGCTTCCAATCTTGCAATACGTGCAAAGGTTTCTTCATAATCAATCCTTCCTACTAATTATAACCCTGAGCAGCTAGCCTTGCTTTATTCTTTATTACAACCCCATGTTCAACCATCTCATTTTTCCTAATCCATTTGGTCCCAATTATGGTTTTACCATGAGGTTTAGGGACCAAAGTCCAGACAATGTTTCTTTTAAATTGAGTCAGCTCTTCTTGCATTGCTATAATCCACCCTTCTTCCTCTAGAGCTTCAATAAGTTTCTTGGGTTCCATTTTAGAGAGAAAATTAACATATAGACATTCATAAGCTGAGTAAGCTTTTGAGTCTCTAACCCTACTTTTAGTTGTAATACTAGTGAGAGGTTCACCAAAGATGTTAACTAGTTCAATATGCTTTTCTCTCGACTATTTGTCTTAAGGAAGAGGAGGTTGGAGGGTGCCTTTAGCTTAGGGCAAAAGGATTGGTGTGAGTTGAACATCACTAATTAGTTCATCACTGATATTATTTTGAATTTCAGTTAATTCAAAATTGTCATCTGATTTAGGTTGATCAAATTCATTGGAAGCTAAGTAATCATCAGCAATAGTGAACTCAGGGGGTTCTTCAGTAGAGACAGAGTACTGAAGAATGGGTGAATCAAAGGGTGTGGGGTTTTCATATGCAGGTATGTAGGGAAAGTACTTAAGATTGCCAGGACATTGAGTAACTTTACTCATAGGTTCAAGGAATTCATCATCTAGGAAGGATTTGTTTTCATTGAAGTTGATTGCATCCCTTTCTGTGCTAGATTGAGAAATAGCTTCATCATCTTCACTAAAAGTGACATGTATAGTTTCTTCCATCTCTTTTCTTCTGATGTTGAATACCCTGAATGCTTTGGCCACTGGAGAGTAACCAAGGAAGAATCCATCATCAACCTTTTCATCAAACTTTCCTAAGTGGTCCTTGTGATTGTGGCTATGCACAAGGCATCTAAACACATGAAAGTAGCTGATATCAGGAGATCTTCCTCTGAACACATCATAGATTGTCTTCCCATGTATTTTTACTATGATAGATCTATTTTAAGTGTAGCAGGCAGTGTTGACAGCCTCTCCCCAAAATTGTTTAGGGAGCATTGCACTATTTAACATAGTCCTGGCTGCTTCTATTAGGGTTTTGTTTCTTCTTTCATCTACACCATTTTGTTTAGGGGTACATAGAGATGAGAAATTCTAAGATATACCCTTTTCATCATAGAATTCTTCCAGCTTGTTATTTTTGAACTTTGTTCCATTATCACTTCTTAGCTCCTTTACCGTTACTTCATTAAGGTTTTCCATCTTTTTGACAAAAGACATGATACAGTCAGCTGTATCACTCTTTTTCTTAAGGCAAAATATCCATGTGTACCTTGAGTACTCATCAACAATGAATAGGGTATATTTATTATGGCTGGTGGTTTGAGGTTTGACAGGTCTAAACAAATCCATGTGAAGGATATGTAAGGACTTGTTGATGGAAAATAATCTCTTTGTTTTGAATGATGCCCTGTGATGCTTCCCTTTCTCACATGCAGAACATTTTTTGTCTTTAGAGAAGGTCAGAGAGGCAAGTCTAGAGACAAGATTATGTTTGACAAGGTTGTTTATGTTTTTGAAGTTTAGGTGAGATAGTCTCTTATGCAAGAGCCAATTTACACTTGGTGAGGCTTTGGCAAAAAACATGTGTTGCTTTCTTTATTGTAAGACGACATATCAATGATGTATACATCTCTTCTTCTTAGAGAAATGAGTGCAACTTCATTATTCTGATTGAAAATGGTTTCCTGAGTCTTAGTAAATAAGACTTTGAAGTTAGCATAACATAGTTGGCTGATGCTGATTAAGTTATGTTTCAGACCATTAACATAAGCAACCTTGGTAAAAGTGATTCCATTATAGTTGACTAAGCCATATCCTTCTGTGTCACCTGAAGAGTCATCTTTAAATACCACTTTAGGACCAGGCTCCTTTGAATATATGTGAAAATATTGTTTAACTCTTATTATGTGTCTAGCACAACCACTATCTAGATACTATACAGACCTCTTTTGGTAATCCTGCACACATTTTCACACAGATTAGTTCCTTTTGTGAACCCACTTTTCAGTAGGTTACATGGATAGCTTATTAGCAATCCTTGGTTTATAGCTGTTGGGGGCTTCTTAGGACAGTCAACTGGTTCATGAGCAATAATACCACATACTTCACACCTAGGGTAGTATTTACAATTTTCAAAATGATGGTCATTGAATTCATAGTATATACACTCTTTGAAAGGCTTTAGAATCATGGGAGCCTTCTTAGGTGAGGGATTCACAAATGACTGGGCTTTAAGCTTAGTTAGAGTTTTCCTAATAGCAACTTGTTATATGTGTTCTTTGGTCAAATGGTCAGTGGATTCACATGTAGAGCACTTTGGTTTTGAATAGCAATCATCAAAGAGATGATTTCTTTACCCACAGTGTTTACAGAGATCAAACCAGGTCTTTTGTTTAGTGGATTTTGAACTACTTGACTGAGTGACTAACAAAGAGTTGCCTGAAGGGAGGAGTTGATTCTATAGCTAATTTTCATAATTAGCAGATCATCAGCCCTATGATTATTACACTTATTGTATTCCTTGAGCATCTTGGTCCTTTTTGCCTTATAGTTAGCTATCTTCTGAGCCTGGGCCTTTATGTTTGCTGGGTTCATGGTTCTTTTCAGAAAATCCTATGACTTCTCTTTCTCAGCTTTGAGATCAACTAGTCTCTTCATCTCCTTAACTTGAGCCATAATATCCTCCTGTGTTAGCTGCTTATTTAGAGTGATAAAAGACTTGAGCTTTGGTATTTGTGGCACAGATCCTTCTTTTTCAATATAAGGGATGAGATCTTTTAAAGGTTCTTTAGAAGTAATGCCTTTTCCTTTGGATTCATCTCTAGGAGGAGTTGGCTCTCTAGGAGGAGTGGGAGAGAAATTAGATGAAGTGGTCTGAGTGAGGTGTTTAGAGAACTAATCAAATGACATTTTGGTAATCTCAGTCCTAGGGATAGGTTCTGGTGGGATAGAGTTTAGTGGTGTTGGTTTATTGAATTGATGATGGCGGGATTAGAAATTTTAACTTCTTGACAGGTGGTTCATCATCTGAGTCTTTCTTCTCTGAAGTTTCAACCACTAAACTTTTTTAATTCGAGCCATGTAGAACCATGGCTTTGTCTTTAACTGCTGATTCAGAGACTCGGGGGCTTGCACTACAGTTGTAGTTTCTTGAGCAATTGTTTGCTCCCTCTGAATATTAGCCACGTGAGCATCCTTTGATTGTTGCTCCCTATGAACGGGATCAGGGTTCTGAGTATTGTCTTCCTGAGTTGATGACTCATGATTATTTTTCTCTCACTCCTCATCCTCAGCATTAGCCTTTTTCAAGACTTCTGTTGACTCAAGGAGAATGTTTATGTCCTGTAAAGCTTGGCGGAGATCAGAGACATGTTGTGCGTTAGTAGCAACAGAGGATTGAATGGATGAAAGTTTATCAGAGACAAATTGCATCCCTTTACGCACTTTATCTTTGACCTATTTGCCCATTTTGGTCTGGATGACTTTGCTCAGCTCCTTTTGTAGAGTAACAAATCTATGACTTTCTAGCGTATTGAAAGCATGGAACTGTTTGCTCATGGGCTTTGTGACAGTGTTTGTGAGCTGATCTTGTAAAGTCTGTAGATTATGTTCTTTAAACATTTGTAGTTGCTCTTCTATAGGTTTCTGAACAGCTTGCTGGATAGAGGTCTGAATCATGCTTGGAAGAGTTTCTTTGAGGGCCTCTAAGAGAAGACTTCGAAGAAGATTTTTCAGTGTGGTAGTCGTAAAGGATGGCACAGAGGACTGAACATCTTCAGATACCTTCTTGGAGATGGTAGACTCTAGGTTATCAACCTTTGTGCTAAGTCTGTGTAACTCTTCTTAAAGATGACAAAGGGGGTCCGACTTAGCTGGCATATCAGCGAAAGCATGTAAGTTATCATCTGATTGTGAGTCTTCATATTTAGAGTTTGTAGTTTCAAAGCCAGACAAAGAGGGAAGATCATCATCAGGCATACACTATAACCCAGAGTCAGAGTTTGTATCAGCATCCCTTGACTTTGTCGAATCATATGGTTCAACATCCAAAAAAGTGATCTGATCATCATCATCATCAGGCTGGTTTGGCTAAAACCTCTTGATAATTTTGATCTCAGACTCTGTGTCATATGGACTCTCTGGTTTGTCTTAAGCAGCCTGAGTCTGGTGATCAATTTCATCTATGATTTGTTCAAAGGTGACACCGTCATGGATTTTAACCTAGACTCTTTCTCCTCCTCCTGAACTTTTTTGGTCTAGTACCTGCATAAAAGTGTTATTTGAAAAAGGTAAATTTGAAATGCAGGGTAGGATTGCCATTCGCTGCCCCTAAGAAGACTGGGTGTGATTATCCAGTCCCCTTAAAAGTTTAAAACTTTTGGGACTTTTTTTAGTTGTGAGTTTGTAATATGGGGAGGGATTGCCATTCGCTGCTCCTAAAAAAACTGGGTATGATTATCCCGTCCCCTCAAAAGTCTAAGACTTTGGGACTCTTTTCATTGGTTAAGGGACCCTTGAGTCCAAGTGAGGTTCAGTTAATACAGGGGTTGACTTTCATGCATAGGTGGGTTAATCCAGCAAAGTCTAGAGTTTTTAGAGTTAATCATCAGGCGTTATTAGCCTTTCAGTATCATCCCCTCAGTGTAGACACAAAGTGTACAAAAGATTTAGGAATATAAGTGTTGACTCTGACTCTCTATTGGGTCGGGGGTAGCCCTTAATTTCACCACTCTCTCCTAGAGAAGTTTTAGAGTTGTTGCTTGAAATGCCCTTTATATTTAAAATATTGTTACCTTTTTGACTTTAGCGATCTAAGGTTGGTTTACTTGTTTCTCTTCCGATTCGGAGGCATCTATACACTTGATGGCATCAACGGTGGCCACTGTTACCTCAGCAGGCTGGGTCTCAACGACTTGTGTCTTTGGAAGAATGACCCTAACCTTATATGAAGACTTTGGTTTGGAAGAAGGGAAATTTTCTTCTTCTTTGTCTTCAGGTCAGTTGGTGCTTTGAGCAGAGTGACAGACTACATAGTGGTCCCGGACAAGGACTTGTCGGCAATATCATCAGCATTTACTTTCTCAGATGAAATGATCAAAGACTGTTCAGGCTATTAAGAAAGTTTAGCTACTTTTAGCATATATGAAGTCAAAGCGACTTCAGATGCTAATGGTTTCTGAAAAGAAACAGTTGTGATGGTGTGAGGTTTTACAAAAGTGAGAGAATTATTCATGTAGCTTTCTCCTAGCAGTTTCTCAAAAATCAGGGATAAAAAATGCAGTATAGAAAATATTTGGCTCCCTATTCTTCTTCCCATTCTGAAGCTTATGAATCAAGTCAGAGAAAATGATTACCCTAATATCAACCTCCAGTCCCCAAATAAGATAATAAGCAATGGTCTGCCAATTCAGGTTCAGCTGGTCATGTGACCCCTGCATTCCACCCAAGCACTTAACAATATTTTGCATGAAAATTCTCTAGGTGGGTGTAAAATACTTGATCTTTTAGGGCGAAGAATTAACAACGATAGTGGATGAAAGGGTTGTTTTGTCCTTGTTAATTAAATCTAAATTTGCCAGCCCAGCCTTAACGGTCTCCTTGGGGGGTAACAATACATCATTACTACAAGCAGGTAGGCGAATTGCAGAGATAAACTCATCTTGAGTAAAGGACAGAGGTTTTTCAAAAGATGAAAGTGAAAAGGTGATAGTCTTGGTTGCGTCATCAACTTCTGCTATGTACCAAAATACTCTGAGGTATTCTACGTAGATGGCGAAGGGTTGAATGGTTAAGGCGGTACCGATGCAAAATTTAGAGAGAGAAAACTAAGCATGGGATGGTATAAAACGTTTAAGTGCTCAAGCTGTGCACCTGCATTATTGAAAGCAATGATACCATCCTCATACTTAAAATTGACTTTTTATGATGGTGAAAGTTATGATGATTGTTGTGAAGAGGTTGATTCAGAAGCCATTTGATGTTGTTAAATGAAATTATTGCTTCAATATGATGAAGGGTTGTGAGAGATGAAGAAAATGGAGGTTTTAGGGTTTTGTGTGAGAGAAAATGATGTGTGTGTGTGTGAAAAGGTGAACAATTTATACCACAAAAATTTTATATGTTTGAAAATAAAATTGATTTGAATTCCGCATTAAATGCGAGTGGTAAAACTATCACAAAACATGGGTCCCTATGACCCTTCGTGTAGTGTAATCCCGCATTTTTGGAGAAAGTTAGTAAGGAACTTTTTGAATATACCTGAATTAAATATTAAGAATGTTTGTCTTTGAACTAGGTAGTTACATTTAAGTTACCTTAAAAACATTTAATATTCAAGTCAGAGATCACTTAAAGCCTTTTTTCTTTTCAGAGACCTATTTTTAAATATTGAGCATACCTAACTCGGCGACCAATCTAGTAAAGCTAGGCTCAGCTAGTGGTTTTATAAAAATATCAGCTGGTTGTAAATCAGTGGGTACAAAATAAAGCTCAATATCCCCTTTTAAAATGTGGTCTCTGATAAAGTGATACCTGATGTCAATATGTTTTGTCCTAGAGTGCAGTATTAGATTGTTGGAAATGGCAATGGCACTTGTATTATCACAAAATAAGGACACCTTGTCATAGAGAAGATCATAGTGAGCAAGCTGACTCTTGATCCAGAGAACTTGAACACAACATCCAGCAGTAGCTACATATTCAGCTGAAGCTGATGACATTGCCATAGAGCTTTGCTTCTTTGCACTCCAACATACTAATTATTCACTAAGTATTTGACAGCCCCCTAAGGTGCTCTTTTTATCTAGGTTACATCCAGCATAGTCTGAGTCAGAGTATGCTTTTAAATCAAAGCCTGATCCTTTTGGATACCAGAGGCCTAGATTTGGAGTCCCTTTAAGATACACAATTTTTTTACAGCAACAAGGTGGGATTCCTTGAGGTTAGCTTAGTACCTAGAATAGAGACATATGGAGAATTGGGAGGTCTGCTAGCTGTCAAATACATCAGTGACCCTATCATGCCTTTGAACAATGTTTCAGTAACAGAGACCCTTGATTCATCAGGCCCCAAATTGTTTGGGGGAAACATAGGGCATTTCATTGAGGTACTGTCAACTAGGTCATACTTTTTGAGTAAATCTTTAACATATTTTTCTTGACAGACAGAGTTTCCTTTGAAATCTTATTTAATTTGAAAGCCCAAAAAACAAGTTAATTCAGCCATCATACTTATTTCATATTTCATAGTCACTACCTTGGCAAATTGCTTCTAAGCATAATACAAGTTGACCTAAAAATGAGATCATCCACATATATTTGTACAATTATAACATCCATCTTAGTCTTATAAGTAAAAAGAGTATTGTCAATGGTACCTCTGACAAACTTATGCTGAATAAGAAATTTTGAAAGAGTTTCATACCATACCCTGAAGGCTTGCTTTAGCCCATAAAGATCTTTATCTAACTTACAAATGTGATTGGGAAATTCACTGCTTTCAAACCCAGGAGGTTGTTGAACATACATCTCCTCTAAGATTTTCCCATTTAAAAATGCACTCTTCACATCCATCTGATTCACCATAAAACCCATGTAGGCTGCATAAGCAAGAAAGATCCTAATAGCTTCTAATCTTGCAACAGGTTCAAAGGTTTCTATATAATCAATCCTTTCCTACTAATTATAACCCTGAGCAGCTAGCCTTGCTTTGTTCTTTATTACAACCTCATTTTCATCCATCTCATTTTTCCAGATCCATTTCGTCCCAATTATGGTTTTACCATAAGGTTTAGGGACCAAAGTCCAGACTTTGTTTCTTTTAAATTGATTCAGCTCTTCTTGCATTGCTATAATCCACCCTTCTTCCTCCAGAGCTTCAATAAGTTTCTTAGGTTCCATTTCAGAGAGAAAATTAACATATAGACATTCATGAGCTGAGGAAGCTTTTGAGTCTCTAACCCTACTTTTGGTTGTAATACTAGTGAGAGGTTCACCAATGATGTTAACTTGTTCAATGTGCTTTTCTCTCGACTATCTGTCTTAAGGAAGAGGAGGTTAGAGGGTGACTTTAGCTTAAGGCGAAAGGATTGGTATAAGTTGAACATCACTAATTATTTCATCAGTGATATTATTTTGAATTTTAGTTAATTCAAGATTGTCATCTGATTCAGGTTGATCATCAATAATAGTGAACTCAGGGGGTTCTTCAGTAGAGACAGAGTCCTAAAGAATGGGTAAATCAAAGGGTGTGGAGTTTTCATATGCAGGTATGTAGGGAAAGTACTCAATATTGCTAGGACATTGAGTAACTTTACTCCTAGGTTCAAGGAATTCATCATCTAAGAATGATCTATTTTCATTGAAGTTGATTGCATCCCCTTCTGTGCTAGATTGAGAAATAGCTTCATCATCTTCACTAAAAGTGACATGTACAGTTTCTTCCATTTCTTGTCTTCTGATGTTGAATACCCTGAATGCTTTGGCCACTGGAGAGTAACCAAGGAAGAATCCATTATCAACCTTTTCCTCAAACTTTCCTAAGTGGTCCATGTGATTGTGGCTATGCACAAGGCATCCAAAAACATGAAAGTAACTAATATAAGGAGATCTTCCTTTGAACACATCATAGGCTATCTTCCTATGTATTTTTACTATGATAGATATATTTTAAGTGTAGCAGGCAGTGTTGATAGCCTCTCCCCAAAATTATTTGGGGAGCTTTGCACTATTTAACATAGTCTTGGTTGCTTCTATCGGCGTTCTATTTCTTCTTTAAACTACACCATTTTGTTTAGGGGTACATAGAGATGAGAAATTCTGAGATATACCCTTTTCATCACAGAATTCTTCTAGCTTGTTATTTTTGAACTTTGTTCCATTATCACTTCTTAGCTCCTTTACCCTTACTTATTAAGGTTTTCTATCTTTTTGACAAAAGACAAGATATAGTCAGCTGTATCACTCTTTTTCTTGAGGGAAAATATCCATGTCTACCTTGAGTACTCACAATAATGAATAGGGTATATTTATTGTGGCTGGTGGTTTGAGGTTTGACAGGTCTAAACAAATCCATGTGAAGGATATGTAAGGACTTGTTGATGAAAAATGATCTCTTTGTTTTGAATGATGCCCTGTGATGCTTCCCTTTCTCACATGCAGAACAATTTTTATCTTTAAAGAAGGTCAGAGAGGGAAGTATAGAGACAAGATTATGTTTGGCAAGGTTGTTTATGTTTTTGAAGTTGAGATGAGATAGTCTCTTATGCCAGAGCCAATTTACACTTGGTGAGGCTTTGGTAAAGAAACATGTGTTGCTTTCTTTATTGTAAGATGACATATCAATGATGTAGACATCTCTTCTTCTTGGAGCAATGAGTACAACTTCATTATTATGATTGAAAATTCTTCCCTGGGTCTTAGTAAATAAGACTTTGATGTTAGCATCACATAGTTGGCTGATGCTGATTAAGTTGTGTTTCAGACCATTCACATAAGCAACCTTGGTAAAAGTGATTCCATTACAGTTGACTAAGCCATATCCTTTTGTGTTACCTGAAGTGTCATCTCCAAATACCACTTTAGGACCAGGCTCCTTTGAATATCTGTGCAAATATTGTTTAACCCTTATTATATGTCTAGCATAACCACTATCTAGATACCATACAGACCTTTTTAGGTAATCCTTAACACATTTTCATACAGATTAGTTCCTTTTGTGAACCCACTTTTCTATGGGTTCTATAGATCGCTTGTTAGCAATCCTTGGTTTTTTGCTGTTGGGGTGCTTCTTAGGACAGTCAACTGGTTCATGAGCAATAATACCACATACTTCACACCCAGGGTAGTATTCACAATTGTCAAAATGATGGTCATTGATTTCATAGTATTTACCCTCTTTGAAAGGCTTTGGAATCATGGGAGCCTTTTTAGGTAAGGGATTCACAGATGACTAGGCTTTAAGCTTAGTCAGAGTTTTCCTAACAACAACTTTTTTATGTGTTTTCTTGGGTCAAATGGTCAGTTTATCAACATGTAGAGCACTTTGGTTTTGAATTGCAATCATCAAAGAGATGATTTCTTAACCCACAGTGTTTACAAAGACCAAACCAGGTCTTTTGTTTAGTGGATTTTAAACTACTTGACTGAGTGACTAACTGAGAGGTGCCTGAAGGGATCTTGGTTTGTTTTTTGAGACCCTTTACCTCTTCCATCAGGGTAAGAAGAAGTTGCTGAGTAGATGATTCAGCTTTCTTGTCAGGGATAGTTGATGAATTGTTTTTGGTCTGTTTCTTAATGACATATGCAAGTGACACTTTATTAGATGTTGGTTTGGTCTTTTAGAGACAGATGAGTCAAATGTCAGGTTAGCCATATTAAGGGTTAGGTTAATTAGAAAGAGAAATAAGACTATCTTAAGTACCAGCGAGTGCAGCTCCTATCAGCTTAGGTAAAGGTGGAAGGGGTTCCTGAGTCTTACATTCAGACTCTGAGTCAGAGGTTATCTCAAGAAATGGCATAGATGAGGATTCATCAGCCTTAGTGAAAATGACTTTTTTTGAGGAAATTTTCTCTTTTCTCTTACCTCTTCCTCTTAAGGCTTTGACAATGTTGCCTTGTATTTGCTCAGAGAGCAGTTGGTCAAGGGTGACTTTACTACACATCTATTTTTCAAAGACCTTTTTAAGGTCAGAGATCTCATCCCTCAGAGATTCATTTTCTAGATTGACTCTTATGACTTCATTTTGGAGAGAAGAGTTAATGGACACATTATTTTCTAGATTGACTCTTATGACTTCATGTAACGACAGTTCTTGTTTAAGATGATTAAATTTTTTAACTAAGTTTTTCCTCTCACATAGTTAAGATCAACATGAGTATAGTCTAGAACATGTTTCCTTTCATTACCATTAGTCATAGACAAGAGTCTGTGTACCTTTTTCATGGTGATGTCAACCTATTGTCCAAATCTTGCATCAGCCTTCCCAACAGATGGCTGGTCCTCAGTAATTGCCATGAATGCTCTAATCTTGGTGGTCTCTTCATCCTCTAAGGAGACATAGTCTTTATCCTAGTTAAATGACTCAGCTAAAACCCTTTTCACTTTTTTCTTTATCATTCTTTCCCTTTTTACTCTTTCCCTTTGTCAAATCATTAATCCTCTTTGTTAGGACAGCCATCTCAGCTTTAAGTCCCTTGTATTTTCCCTTGTAATCCTTTTGATGATTGGTGGTATTCTAGGAAGATGTTTGGTTGAAGGATGGTGTGTAAGGTTTGGGTTTGTAGGAATTGTTTGAAGATGAATAAGATGGTGTAGAGGTTTTGTTTGAAGGACAATATTTTTGAATATAACCAAGTTTTCCACAAGAAAAACAGGTTTCTTTGGATTTGTCTATAGGTTTCCTTGCTGATCCAACCCTCTCAGACCTTTTATAGAACCTTTTTTAATTTACCAGTAGAGCTCGTTCTTGATACTCAACATTTAAATCAGGCATGAATTCATTGCTGGTCCTTTGATCTTCTTCAACGACAGAGCCACTGTCTTGAAAATGGTTGTTAGAGATCAAGGCTTTTGAACTTGAAGCCTGAATGGTAAATCTTTATGTCTCTGACTCATAGATTTCATCAATCAGACCTTCTTTATAACTGTATTTTCCATACAGAGATGCCAGGCCGTCATTTTTAATAGAGTTATTTACCCTCTGAGTTTGATTCATGCTCAACCATTTTCTTGGAAGGCTGTTAACAAACGTGATATTGACTTCAACTTGAGGAATAATAATACCATTATTTTCAAGATCATTAAGCAAGCATGTCAGCCTTGTGAAAGTTCCCAATACTTTTTCACCTTCAAGTGATTTAAAGGCATTAAACTTGAGTCTTAAGGCAGCAATCTTGGTATCTCTTGTATCAGATGGTCTCTCATGAGCTAAGATGAGATCATTCTACATTTCTTTACTAGTTTTGCACTTAATGACAGATTTCATAACATCATTTGGTAAGCAAGATATAATAATACTTTTTAATCGTTTATCTTGATTAGCAAGATGACTATTTGATTTTAACGTTTTGGTAGAGGATTTTTAGAAGTGGACAAACTTGACATAGGAACAAATGGTCCATCCTCCAAAGTTTTCAGAAGGTAAGGTTCAAGACCATCAAGGAATACCAAGAACCTAACCTTCTAACTTGTAAAATCATCTTTGTCAAAGTTAGGAACATGTGACATGAGACCCTCCTCTAGAATTAAGAAGTTGAGGTAGATTCTCATCAACAACACTTTGACTTATATTATTTGTAGGTATAGTGTTGGGAATGTCATTCGTAGGCATCGTGTCAACCCTAGTAGGATTAAGGTTACCCGTACTGTCAGAATTTGTTCCAAGTGGTGGTGGGATATGTGGTATAGTTTTAGACATGATTGGATCTTGATTTGTTTAAAACAAAGAACAGTTTATAAAAGATTTTGTAAATCGACACTGCTCTTATACCAATTGAAAGTCCGAATAAACACGTCTAAAACAAATACTTATCTAATGTAAATAACACAAGTAATAACTTTTCAATCGTGTAATGTTTTATTGATAAGAATCAAGTATTACAATGTGCTATGGATCGCACAAGTTGAATGAGAATGTAAGATTACCCTTTGAAAGAGTAAACTTAATAATGAAACAAGTTTACAAGCGAACTTATGACAGCTGATTGATATTTAAGTTCGACAAAGGAGTAAATGCTATATTAACTACAACAATAAAAGCGATGACATTTATTCCTTATAAAATTCTTTATTTATACTAATACGAGGTTGTGTCCTTAGTGGGGGCAGTTGCAACATGTCAAGAATCTAGTGGAGGACGTACAAGATATTTAATGCACGTTCATTCTTGGAAACTACCCGCCCATACTTTAGTGAATAGTTCTGTCAATTGTTCACTACTTTTACCAACTTCGTACTTGGTACAGGCTTTAACTCAAATAACTTTTTCTCCCGCCTTTATGAGTTATTGAGTATCCCGCCTAAACATCAGAGAACAGCTTAAGCTTAGCTTGTTCTTCTTCAAAGAGTAATAGTATAATCAGAGTATTGCCACCTCTGACTCTTCTTAGAACCACAACGTATTCCTTCTACATACGAGCTGATATACATCCGAGCTGATATACATACGAGCTTATATACATACGAGCTGATATACATCCCAGCTGACGAGTATGTCTTCAATTGGTATTCGACTTCCTTGAAGAAGTCTGTGACTTGAATACGTCTGAGGTTGCTCGCTGAGGCTATGCAGTCAGCGAGTCCTTTACTGCCCGCTGATACTTATCAGCGGGTCCTTCGCCTAATTTCTGTTTAAATCTAGGAACTGATCATTGGGCCAACACTTATGCTGCACATCGTAATTAGAACTTCTCTAAAAGATTGGTCTGAAATATAATAAGAACATTGAAATTAGCCAAGCAAATATTGTTCTAGGAAATTTGTTATCATTGTAGCAGGTTGAACTTGATTTGCATTTTGAGGTTTGGGTCTTGGTATGTAGCTGTTTCCATGTCTTTTCAGTGGGGTGTTCACTCTTATTATGTGGTGCAAATGATTGGTGTGTTTGGTAATGCAGGCTGTGCGTTTCAGTTTGGGGTGTGTTTAAGCATCTGCTTTAGTTGCATCAATGTTTGTGGCATCAAGAACCTAAGTCCGACAAACAATCGTTTTCTAAAGAGTTTCAAGGCAGATTTATTTGACGAATTGGGTCTTTATTGTATTTTCATTTTCAAGTTTTCAGTCAAGTTTCATTATTCACTAGTCAAGTCCAACCCAATTGGCGCAAACATAGTCTTGAATGTTTTAAGGCAAATAAAAGCTAACAGTATCATTTTGATCTAGCCAATTTTATTATGACCATACATGTTGTTATTGATTTTGTAGACAAATCATATAATTGTAGGATGTTGAGCTTTAGGTGTAGATTTATTATAGGACTGGTTCCAAACACATTCAGAGAATATTGTAGGCAACTTAGAAAAGCTAACGGTATCATTTTGATTTAATCGATTTAACTAATTGCGTAGTCCTCACATTGCTCATCTTTTATGTATTGATGAGCAATTGGGTTGGTGCATAATCCGATCCTTGCCATAATTTCATGTGTTCTTTATTGGCCATTGATAGATGCATAACTTATTCAGGTTAGTTAGTAAACGATATTTGCTTTTTGTAAATATTCACTATGAAACAAATTGTTTATCACAGAGTCTTAAGATATAAAGAAAGCAAAAGATCATAATGCAACGTTTAAGTATCCTATAAATTAATACACATTTGGAATATGATATAAACTAGCCCTTATTTTGGCGACGTCACAATGACGAAACCAGAATTTTGGGTTCGGGTGGGCCAAATATTAAAGTAGCATTTGACAAAAAAGTAACGTTATTACTCCGTAAAAAAAACATTAAGCTAACGCTGAAAACACGCAAAAAGAAAGCGAAGCAATTGTTATCGCTAAGAAAAAATCATAACTAATTTAGTTGTGATATAAAAATACTACAACAAACAAAGTATTAAAAGGGTAACAAACTCTCAACGTTTGTATAAATTTGAGTATGTATTAAACTGCAACAAATAAAGTGGGTTTGGATGGGCAAATTACATTTTAATGGATCAATTTAGGGCCAATAACAATTTAATGGATCAATTTACTCAAGTGTAGAGAATATAAGTGAAAGTTTTGGTAATCTTGGGTGGGCCTTGGCCAACCCAACACATAACGTAGCTCCGTCCCCGCGACGACTCTTATATCACCTATGGGTGCGGTTTAAGCAAAAGTGCTGGGTCAACCACTTAAGGACACAGGAGTGTTTCTTTCGACCCTGGTTTATTTATTCTAGAATCTGAATGTGGCAAAGATCTGTGACGTGACAAACAGGTTGAACCCGAGGTTGCTGATGGACTGATGGTAGCGGTTCAAACAACGTTTGTAGGAGTATCAGTCATTTTCAAGCTCGTGGCTAATATGGCGGCATGGTTCTTTCTATTCTTGCAACGTATCGGTTTCTATTCTCTACTGAATTAATTGTTCTCTTGCATTTATCTTCCAATGGGGTTTGGATTCTATCGACTTTTCAAATATATATTTTGCTAATAAAAATAACGAATGATCAATTAAAAATCGTTTTTTTAACACCAACATCCATAACTAATTAACTATCTTATAAGAACTGCTTATATAAGATAATCTAAACAGATTGTGTGTTACTTTAAGTTTTGGAAAGATAACAAAAAGATCCATAAAGATTTGATGTTAACAAAAACATAAATATTAGTAAAATATAATAAGCAACCCCTTTTAAAATTGTCTTATAAACCAG
This sequence comes from Tanacetum coccineum, assembly GCA_026074375.1. Classification (NCBI taxonomy): domain Eukaryota; kingdom Viridiplantae; phylum Streptophyta; class Magnoliopsida; order Asterales; family Asteraceae; genus Tanacetum; species Tanacetum coccineum. Next base: position 15,743 of record BQNB010050275.1, on the reverse strand, counting down.
ACCTTTCATCAGGAAGTGCAAGAGGAACAATGAATGCAGTAGCGAATAGAAACTGATAGGCAACAAGAACAAAGAGAACCAATGTATGTCATTATCTAGCCACGAATCTGTAAAAAACAGACACTCCTGTAAACGTTATTTGGTTTCAATATTTCCATTGTACGTGGCGAGAGGTGGGAGTGTATTTTGTAGCGAGTATTATGACCTCTTAAAACACTTTCTCTTGGTTTAATAGAGAAACAAAACTTTACTACATAGTATTATGATCGTTGTAATGCATGGTTCAACAACCCATTGATTAACTAGTCACAAAAATTTCACCCCATTAAATAAGCAGATTGTGGGTAGATATATCATATCAGATTCGTGATAGATATGGTTTGCATAAAATTGTATGTACATTCCAATTCCTTTTAATATGGAACCCAAATGTTGTTTGTTAACACTATTGAACTTTTACTTAATCAACCCAGTAATAGTAAATTTTGTAAGCAATGTTTCATGCTCATTATATCGCATGATATGTTCAAAAAACACAAAATTAAAACTGTTGGACAAATGTTGAGTAAAATATACTTTTATGTATAATGTAAACGAGGTTGTATTGTAGTATAATATATAAAGTGGGCTTTTATGCAATAATTTAATAATAATTAATTGATCATAGTCTATTAATTGAAGATCCTATCCAGAAAACTTTACCATATATGAAAAGTAACTATATATACATATATATTCATAAAACTTGGGTTTTATTCGATATAAAAAAACCTTGCTCGCATCAAAACGATTTCAAGGTTAGGGTTTATTTCAATGTTTTATATTAGACTTTTCTGTGTATAGGTATTGATTTTCTGTTTAATATTATGTTAACAATAAACTATGTGAAAATACTTATTTATGTTAGCAGACGTGTTTGTATGGCCCAAAGGCCTGACTTGTATTTGTATCTTGTGCTCATGATTAGGCCCAATGTGTAGTATATATATATACATTGTATTGTACATTACAATTTATTCATAAGCAATGAAAACATAGTTGAATGGTACTCTGAAAGTGTTTCAATGTTATACATATTATGTTGCTTTACAATAATACTTGATTTTTATTTGACTTACATATGTTCCATTGCTAGATTAATAATGGAACAGGCAAACCAAAAACATAACTTATCATCAGAAGTTGAAGCAGATGATGCAATTAGCAACATGCCCAACAATGTGATAAGTCATATTATTGATCTTTTGCCAATACATGATGCGGTGACACTACAACAAAAGCCCCTTTCCCCAGCGCGTTTTTCCCCAGCGACATATGTCGCTGGGGAAAAGTCGCTAAACGACAAAATACTCCGACGTGGCATTTTTTCTCGTTGAATCTTTAGTCAAACGTTATTGAAACGTTTCCCCCAGCGACATGTCGCTGGGGAAGATTTTCATGAAATTTAATAAAAAATTTCAGCGAAAATCTAAGCGGGAAATTATCCCGCCAGTCTTTCCCCAGCGACATGTCGCTGGGGATACTTTTGTTCATTGTTTAGTGCGTAATTAGTCCATAATTGTTGTAGTGTTTGATTTGTACAACTTTCCCCAGCGATATGTCGCTGGGGAAACATAACAGGCTTATTTATTAGGCTGGCCCGTTTATAAGTTAACATATTTTCGGGTTTGGGCTTAGTTTCCCCAGCGACATGTCGCTGGGGATGTTCGTTTGACTTTTAAACAAACTACGTTTTTAGGCTATTTTCGGTCCAATATTCCACATACTAACTAAATTTACTTCAAAGTTAATTGAATTTTACTCCTAGCTACCACTATATGTAATCATAATACACGGAATGACCAAATCGATTAACGTTTATTATCCTTATCCATCTCTAATTGTCCCTCTAGTATCCTTATCCTTGCCTAGCTCATACATTGAACCTCTAATGTGTAACCCTAGCTCATACATTGAACCTCTAATGTGAACCCTTGCTCATACATTGAACCTCTAATATGTAACCCTACCTTATGTTACGAATTCTAGTACCGAAGTCGATCGAAAACATGATCACTAGGATCCAACTTCAATATTATTCTCGGTGATGTTGGTTCTTTAATAAAACATACCTTTTTGCACCCTCGTTTTAAACGCAACATGGTTTGTCCTTAGGTTTACGTATTAGTACAACACGGTTTCTTGTCCAGTTGATACCGAAAGTATGTACGGGACCACTTGTTGAACCTATAATGCTCATGCGTCCATTGCTTCACATTGCATTTAAATTATTTTCATTCATTAAACTAGCTCATACGTTTGCACCTATAATGTTGAACCCCTAACTCTTACATTGATCCTATACTGTTGAACCCTAACTCATACATTGAACCTACAATGTTGAAACCGTAACGTCAGTTCGGGTTGTAACTATTATGTTGAAACCTAACATACATTGAACATATAATTTAGGGTTCAAATTTATAGGTTCATTGTATGAGTTTAGGGGTCAACATTTTAGGTTCAATGTATGATTAGGCGTTTTCAAACATTTTAGGTTAAATGTATGGTTAGGTTCAACATATTTCTTTATGTTTATCTTGTGGACTATATTGACTTGTTTTCCCTAGTTATGCTACCATCAGATTGCTTTCCCTAAACTATCATGTGTACTTATTCGGCTTTTGGCCGATTTCCTATATTAGCATTTTTGGTTTTGGTACAAGTTGTGGTGTATTTTGTATTGCGAGATGCGTTTACTTTGTATTTGTGTTTTGGTACAAGTTGTGGTGAGTGTATACAGGTTTTGGTAGATTTTTTCCGGAAAAAAATCAGGGAAATTGCCTGGCTGTGCAGGCAGTATTTTTTCCGGAGAAAAAAAATCTGGAAATGCTGTGTGCAGGCTGTGTTTTTGTATATAAAAAAAAATTGCCAGACTTTTCACCCAGCGACATGTCGCTGGGGAAATCCCGCTTAAAGGATCAAAACTCTCGAGGCGAAAAAGCGTTGAAAGTCATCTCTAAGGGGACCTTTCCACAGAGACATGTCGCTGGGGAATAAGTTGCATAACTTATGATTTTATTATTAACTTAAATATTTGGTTTTAAATCTGACTTTTCACCCAGCGGACATGTCGCTGGGTGAAGATACTGCCACCGTGGCTCAATTCCTTGACCAAAAAAAAATACGTGGGGCCCACTTTGTGTTACTTGGCCTGACAGAAGATGATGAGGAAGCAGTTAAAGATGCTACAAAATGTTCATTGAAATGGTGCAAGTTTACTACGAGGAAGCAGAGAGATCCCTACAGGGTAAAGGGCCTAAAGATGAAGTGGTTAGGAATAGCAGTGGGACTGCTCATGTAAAAGATCCACTAGGCCATGAAGGGATGACTGTTGAAATAGAAAGTGCACTGGAAGGAAGGAGTCAGGTTAGAAGACAATGTGAACAAAGAAAGGTTCTAGGGAGAATTTTGTGGAAAACATTTTGGAACGACACAAAATAAAACAACAACAATGAGCGACGCTTGGAGATTAGAGGCGTGAGACCGAGAAACTTCTTGTGGGTAACGGTCATTTGAAGACCGACACAAGAAAGGAAGAGAACGCGAAGAAGAGCACGAAGATTCGAAGAACAAGACTTAAACAATTAGGGGGGAATTGTTGAACGTTAATTGCATAAGTCTTGTTGGACAACTCATTGGCTCGGTACAATATGTAAATAACGAAAGACAAAGTACCAAACATGTACGTTAGATAGTTAATAACCGTTATTCGGTTATTGGTAGTTAGAAGTTAGTTATTGGTAGTTAAAGGTAGTTATAGTTAGTTAGTTGGTTATGTATAAATCGAAGGGACACGATGGTTCATTAGAACCCTATATATATGTATGCATGTACTCGATGTAAAGTGTGTCCTGGTAAACAATGTAACCGATATGTTGTTTATAATAATAGAATCATTCTTGTAAATCTTGTTCATAATTTCGATCCTGGAAACCACGAATATACCTGTGCAAAACTGGTATCAGAGCGAAGGGATACAAGATTACAAGAAGTTCGATTCAACTTTGATCAGAAAGATTAAAGGACACCAAGGATTGTTGGTTCAACAATTCTGAAGGAAAAAGTGCATTTGATGAATGTTGTTTGTTGAAATCAGAAAGAAAGCAAAGGAATAAAAGAAAGTTGCTGTGTTACTTGGCCTGACAGAAGATGATGAGGAAGCAGTTAAAGATGCTACAAAAGGTTCATTGAAATGGTGCAAGTTTACTATGAGGAAGCAGAGAGATCCCTACAGGGTAAAGGGCCTAAAGATGAAGTGGTTGGGAATAGCAGTGGGACTGCTCATGTAAAAGATCCACTAGGCCATGAAGGGATGACTGTTGAAATAGAAAGTGCACTGGAAGGAAGGAGTCAGGTTAGAAGACAATGTGAACAAAGAAAGGTTCTAGGGAGAATTTTGTGGAAAACGTTTTGGAACGACACAAAATAAAACAACAACAATGAGCGACGCTTGGAGATTAGAGGCGTGAGACCGAGAAACTTCTTGTGGGTAACGGTCATTTGAAGACCGACACAAGAAAGGAAGAGAACGCGAAGAAGAGCACGAAGATTCGAAGAACAAGACTTAAACAATTAGGGGGGAATTGTTGAACGTTAATTGCATAAGTCTTGTTGGACAACTCATTGGCTCGGTACAATATGTAAATAACGAAAGACAAAGTACCAAACATGTACGTTAGATAGTTAATAACCGTTATTCGGTTATTGGTAGTTAGAAGTTAGTTATTGGTAGTTAAAGGTAGTTATAGTTAGTTAGTTGGTTATGTATAAACCGAAGGGACACGATGGTTCATTAGAACCCTATATATATGTATGCATGTACTCGATGTAAAGTGTGTCCTGGTAAACAATGTAACCGATATGTTGTTTATAATAATAGAATCATTCTTGTAAATCTTGTTCATAATTTCGATCCTGGAAACCACGAATATACCTGTGCAAAACTGGTATCAGAGCGAAGGGATACAAGATTACAAGAAGTTCGATTCAACTTTGATCAGAAAGATTAAAGGACACCAAGGATTGTTGGTTCAACAATTCTGAAGGAAAAAGTGCATTTGATGAATGTTGTTTGTTGAAATCAGAAAGAAAGCAAAGGAATAAAAGAAAGTTGCCCGTTATAGGAGTAATTAGGATTGATTTGTTAGGATTGTATAAGTTTGTTGATGCTATGGGTGGTTACATGAATGTAACCTTTAATGACGAATGGGACCAAGTTGCAAATATCTTGGGCTTGGCAAGTAAACATCACGAGACGGTCAAAGAAGTGTACAAGGAATACATTGGCATGATGAAGGTTTACTACGAGGAAGCAAAGAGGTCAAGGCAAGGAAAACCAGAAGATGTGGCAGCGAGTTGCAGCGGAACTGCAGGAAAGGAAAGACCACATGTCAATATACATCAAACGATTGTTACAACATTTTCTTGTTCTTTTCTGTTATTCCAAACACCCACTGTGCACACACGAATCACAATGGTTAGTTACAACAGATTGATGACGAAGGATTGGCACAAGCCAAGGGCTGCATTAGCCAATTCTCTACATATTTTGCTAATAAAAATAACGAATGATCAATTAAAAATCGTTTTTTTAACACCAACATCCATAACTAATTAACTATCTTATAAGAACTGCTTATATAAGATAATCTAAACAGATTGTGTGTTACTTTAAGTTTTGGAAAAATAACAAAATGATCCATAAAGATTTGATGTTAAAAAAACATAAGTATTAGTAAAATATAGTAATAAGCAACCCCTTTTAAAATTGTCTTATAAACCAGACCTTTCATCAGGAAGTGCAAGAGGAACAATGAATGCATTAGCGAATATAAGTAAATTGGTGATTTGTTTTGGTGTGAGGTAGATAGGTAACAAGAACAAAGAGAACCAATGTATGTCATTATCTAGCCACGAATCTGTAAAAAACAGACGCTCCTGTAAACGTTATTTGGTTTCAATATTTCCATTGTACGTGGCGAGAGGTGGGAGTGTATTTTGTAGCGAGTATTATGACCTCTTAAAACACTTTCTCTTGGTTTAATAGAGAAACAAAACTTTACTACATAGTATTATGATCGTTGTAATGCATGGTTCAACAACCCATTGATTAACTAGTCAAAAAAATTTCACCCCATTAAATAAGCAGATTGTGGGTAGATACATCATATCAGATTCGTGATAGATATGGTTTGCATAAAATTGTATGTACATTCCAATTCCTTTTAATATGGAACCCAAATGTGGTTTGTTAACACTATTGAACTTTTACTTAATCAACCCAGTAATAGTAAATTTTGTAAGCAATGTTTCATGCTCATTATATCGCATGATATGTTCAAAAAACACAAAATTAAAACTGTTGGACAAATGTTGAGTAAAATATACTTTTATGTATAATGTAAACGAGGTTGTATTGTATAATGTTTAAAGTGGGCTTTTATGCAATAATTTAATAATAATTGGGCTTTTAATGGATCATAGTCGATTAATTGAAGATCCTATTCAGAAAACTTTACCATATATGAAAAGTAACTATATACATATATATTCATAAATCTTGGGTTTTATTCGATATAAAAAAACCTTACTCGCATCAGAACGATTTCAAGGTTAGGGTTTGTTTCAATGTTTTATATTAGACTTTTCTGTGTAATAGGTATTGATTTTCTGTTTAATATTATGTTAACAATAAACTATGTGAAAATACTTATTTATTCATAAGCAATGAAACATAGTTGAATGGTACTATGAAAGTGTTTCAATGTTATACATATTATGTTGCTTTACAATAATACTTGATTTTTATTTGACTTATATATGTTCCATTGCTAGATTAATAATGGAACAGGCAAACCAAAAACATAACTTATCATCAGAAGTTGAAGCAGATGATGCAATTAGCAACATGCCCGACAATGTGATAAGTCATATTATGGATCTTTTGCCAATACATGATGCGGTGAGGACGAGTATCTTGTCAAAAAGTTTTAGGTTTAAGTGGACTTTGCGCACTGTGCTTGTATTCGATTGCAATTTCTTTGATCCAGGTCTACAAGGCAAAATTAATTCCAATGAAAAGATTATAAGTAGAATTCTTCATTGTCTTAAGGGTTCTGTGACTAAGTTTGTCCTTAAACTACCCAAATGCAAAATGTTGGATGATGAGGATGTTTGTCTTTGGGTTATGTTCTTGTCCGAGAAAGGAATTAAGGAGTTGACAATCATAAATTTGCACCCAAGACCACTTATGTTGCATACATATATATTCTCTTGCCTAGGCCTCATACAGTTAACGATTCGTAACTGCTGTTTATATATGCCACTTAGTTTTTATGGTTTTCCAAAGCTATGGAGCTTAGACTTATTCGTGATAGAATTTAAAACTGGAAATATAGAGAGATTTATAACTCAGTGTCCCTTACTTAAGTCTCTGATCATTCATGGTAACTCTTCATTAGTAAAATTGAAATCATCTGAGATAAAAAAACTTAAAACTCTCAAATTTTTACGCTTTCCATTATGCAACCTCGAAGAGATAGCTATCAAAATTTCAGATATCTTTGAGCTTGTTAGTTTTCTTCCGGAACTCGAAGTGCTTGTTTTGAATGCTGAAAAATGCAAGGTAAGACTAACCAGCTGTTTCTTGATTTTAACTTACAGCATATTGCAGCAACGCTTTATGAAACAAGCCCAATTAAATGATTTTTTTATATGTACCCCTTTTGTTACAGTTTAATGCAGAAGCTATTTGTAGGCGGACAAGCCCTGCCACACTTCCTTGTCTGAAGAATCTTGCATTATGCCAAATAGATTTCAGTAGTTTTAACGCGTTCTCATGTGCTTATGATATAATTTGGAGTTTCCCGAATTTGCAGACCCTTACCATTGCAGTAAGTGAATACATATTATATTGATCTACTTGAAATATCATAGTCATACATCTGATATCCTACTTCACTCTTGTAGGCTACTTACAAGGATGATGTCCCAACACCTTTACTTTCAACATATGAGGTAGACTCCTACACATCCAAAAACCTGCAGCTAGAGAGAGTTACGTTTTCAGGTTTAAGAGGTTCAGAGGCTGAGGTATCTTTGATAAAGAGTATACTTGCTTGTTCCCCTTTGCTAAAGAGGATCGCTATATATCCTAACGCATCCCAAATGTTTGGTGGTGACTATGGAAAGTTAATGTTTGCTACAAACTTGTTGAACCTCCATCGAGCCTCACCCAAAGCTGAAGTAAACATCTTTTGGCCTAATCAATTTACAACTTAATTATCGTCTAGTATTTCCTATGATTTTGTGTAAATGTAGTGAATCTTATGGCTTCTGCAGTATAATGTACATGTAATTTGTTTTTCTATTTTAAAAGACTGTCACTTATTTAAAAAATGTCTTTCTTGTAAAGTTTCATGGTGTATACTGGTATCCCGTGGAAATATTTCATGATGCGTCCACTATGACAAATGTGTTCAAAACAAAAAAAATGGAAGCAAATGGTACAAATCTCAGCTTAATAGGTGTTAATGGGTAAACATTTTCGTATAGAACAGGTTCAAGGTCCAGCCCAATTGGCGCAAACACATTCTTGAATGTTGTAATGCAACTAAAAGCTAATGGTATCATTTTGATTTAACCGGCTTAGCTATGACCATACAAGTGTTGTTCTTGTTTGTTTTGTAGGCAAATCCTTTGATTGCAGGATGTTGAGCTTTAGGTGTAGATTTATTATAGTATTGGTTCCAAACACATTCAAAGTATGTTGCAGGCAAAACTTATAAAAGCTAACGGTATCATTTTGATTTAACCGATTTAACAAATAGTTTAGTCATCACAATGCTCATCTTTTGTGTATTGATAATTGGTAGCTGCATAACCCGGTTCAAGCTATAATTTCATGCGTTCTTTATTGGCCATTGGTAGATGCATAACTTATTCAGGTTAGTTAGTAAAAGTCTAAAGATATAGAGAAAGCAAAAAACTATAATGCAACATTTAAGTATCCTGTAAATTAACACACGCTTAGAATATGATATAAACTAGCCATTATTTTTGCGACGACTCTTTCATCACCTCTGGGTGCGGTTTAAGCAAAAGTGTCTGGGTCAACCACTAGAGGACACCAGAGTGTTTCTTTCGACCCTGGTTTCTTTATTCTAAAATCTGAATGTGGCAAAGATCTGTAAAGTGACAAACGAGTTGAGCCCAAGATTGCTGATGGTAGTGGTTCAAACAACGTTTGTACGAGTATCAGTCATTTTCAAGCTCGTGGCTAATATGGCGGCATGGTTCTTTCTATTCTTGCAACGTATCGGTTTCTATTCTCTACTGAATTAATTGTTCTCTTGCATTTATCTTACAACGGGGTTTGGATTTTATCCACTTTTCAAATATTATGCTAGTAAAAATCATGATCAATCAAAAATCGTTTTAACACCAACATCCATAACTCTATTAACAGAACTGCTTTATAATTACTCTAAACAGATTTTGTGTTACTTTTAAGTCTTGGAAAAATACAAAAAGATCCACACATACAGGTGTCACTTGAGTATGGAAAGTGAAAACTTCATACAATTTAATTGGTACACCTCACATGACACATGTACGTGCGAATTTTTGTTTGTAAAAATTGTGTGAGCTTAGCATTGCTCAAAAAATAATAATAAGCAACCCTTTTTAAAACTGTCTCAAAACACCAAACCTTTCATCAGGAAGTGCAAGAGGTACAATGAATGCAGTAGCGAATAGAAACTGATAGGCAACAAGAACAAAGAGAACCAATGAATATCACTATCTAGCCACGAATCTGTAAACAACTGACACTCCTGTAAACGTTATTTGATTTAAATATTTCCATTGTACGTGGCGAGAGGTGGGAGTGTATTTTGTAGAGACTCTTAGAACACTTTCTCTTAGTTTTATAGAGAAACAAAAAGCAAGTTGTGCCTGAAATTCGATAATTTTACTACATAGTATTATGATGGTTACAATGCATGGTTCAACAACCCATTTATTAACTTGTCACGAAAGTTTAACCCCATTAAACAAGCATATTGCAGGTAGATACATCATATCGGATTCGTGATTGATATGGTTTGCATCATTTTATTTCGGTAACATGTATCGGATTCATAACTTACATACAAAAAAGGTGTGAAATGACTTTACAAAGGAAAATTTTGGCTATCAATATTGCTCTATTTCTACGGTATGTACTTTTATATAAGAAATGAAACATACTAATCTATAACTAGGTACAACGAAATTCGTCATTGTTGAATTTCATTAGACCAAGAGTGTTACATAAGGTACAAAGAGGAACATGAGATTTTTTAACTTAACAATGTGGATTGCAAGAAATTAGTAACTCACGCCGCATCGAATTTGTTCTCAAGATTGAGTTCCTAAACATAAGAAATGCTTGAACTAAATTTTTATAATTAGCTTTCGGACGTGATACATTGAAGTTTAAACGTAGACCATGTCCGTATATATAAAAAGGGTTGGTGTTGTTCATTGAACATGGGTGCGGTTCAAGCAACACGGCGGGCCGGATAAAACTTTCTTGTTCATTAAGAAATTAGGCATACATAATAACATTTTCTATATTATTATTACAAATATAACATCAAATAAAATAAGCTAAACTAAGACCAAGTGTAATGAATCCAACCCCATTAATTAAACTGTATTAAGAACTCGCGATGTTTTGGTAATATATCGCAGTAGCCGAAAACAGAAAACCATTGCACCATTAATATATCTGGAGCCTATTGTATAATTGTTTGTACATTCCAGTTCCTTTTAATATCGAACCCGAATGTTGTTTGTTTAAGTAGTCCTAACTATTGAACCTCTAAATCAACCACGTAATAGTAAATTTTGTAAGCAACGAGGATTGTACGCCCCACGTGTTGCGGCGGGTGTAAAAAAACATCTATTATTTTGCTACAAAATAAAGTTTTCATTTATATATGACTAACATTAATATGGACGAAAATGTACTCATAAAAGTAATTGAGTTTAATTTCTAAATTTTCATTATCCAAATGTTTTTCCGTAGAAGTAATAATATAAATAACAACATATATCAAGTAAAAAAGTGTTGATCTAATTAGCAAAATTACGAGTAATGAGTTAAAATATAGAGTTTAATAGGTTTAGGTTTAATGTGGTTTTTTCTGAATTTCATAGGATTTTAAAGCATTAAATTTAATTAGTTTTGGGGCTAATTTAAAAGTCAGTAAACTTAAAAAGTGTTTATATTAATTAGTAAATTAAAGGGTGTTAAATCATAAAGTTTAGTAGGTTTGAGGTTTAATTTGTTATTTCGCTAAATTTAAAAATAATTTAAAGCATAATATTTATTTAGCTTAGGGCTAATATTATGCATGGTTTACTAAGGGTATGTTTGGCAAAACTAGCTGTAAAACTGTAATTTGTAAGCTGTAAACTGCAAAGCTGTTAACATGAGCTACAAGCTGTATCTTTTTTTTAATAAAAGTGTTTGGTAAGTTAGCTGTCATTATAAGATGTAAATGACTTAAAAGGACATATTTAAATAAATTATAATATGGTAGGAGGGTACATCAGTAATTTACGTAATTTACAGTTTTAACAGCTCCTAACTATTTTAAAAGCTTCATGAATCAGCTTTTCATTTATGAGCTATTTGTTTAAATTAAAAGCTTGAAGTTTAATGCATCCAAACAAAGCTACTTATTATGAAAGAAATTATTTTTATAACAAAAAGCTTACAACTCCTTAAAAAACTTCAAAAAAGCTCTTACCAAATAGGCCCTAAACTTAGAGAGTCTTTATACATTAATTAAAACCTCACTTGCAAAATGTTATTATAACAATGTTTCATGCTCATTATATGGTATTATAGGTTCAAAAAACACAAAATTAAAACTGTTGGACAAATGTTGAGTAAAATATACTTTTATGTATGCAGCAATTGCATATATACCCACTAAAACTTGCATATTTACATATATACCCAAAGCATGCTTAACTTGCATTCTACATCATGCATATATATGTAATTACCCCTTTATGTATCTATATTATAAAAAGAGTTTACACCAATGTTGAAATATTAAAAAGAGTATTTATGTAAAGGTAGCAATGAAATCAACACTGTGTTCATTAGTTTGTAATTGCAGGCAGGGGTTGATGTACATAAGGGGTTTAGGGGGGCAGTGCCCTCTATGATTCGCTAAAAAAATCAGTTTTTAGTGTAAATTTTTTTTATTGACCATTTTATTAAAGTGCACTCCATCGCAAATTTAATTTGCCCCCCACCTTGAAGACAAACAATGTAAAAACCTTGTATCTATGTTTTCATTCTAGTGTGCACAATGAATTTTGTCAAAAGAAATTCTTTTTTGCCCCTCGTCTTTAAAAATCCTGGGTCCGCCACTGATTGCAGGGGAAAGTAAGTGAAGAGGAGGTGGAAGGAAAGAATGGTAAGTGGTGGTGAAAGAAAGTGAAAGATTGCTCTAAAGTTTTGTGTGTTCTTTAGTCATAAAATTAGAGAGTGAAAGTGATGAAAAAAATAGTAGACATTACACTTTTTCCCTCATACTCACACCAGGCCAGATTTGGCTATGGGCCATGTGGGCGACGGCCCAACGACAGCACAAGAGGAGCGGCATCAAATTATGAGTCCATGTGTAGCTATACTAGCTTCATTTTGGCCCATCTTTGTGTCAAGCCCACTTCACATTACAGATATTAAACCTACTGCATATTGACTATTTCAATATACTTATATACGGTTATAATAAAGAACGAAACATTAGCAATGGAAGTTTTACAGGTTTAAAGATCAGTAGATCACCATCAGTTTCATCACACAGTTGGTAGTGAAGGTATTAGATCATTTTTTTAACAAAAATCATGTCGAGATATATAAGTTGTGTTGCATTGAAATATATAAGGTGTGTCATAACTTCGTAAGTGGTAGACTGGTAGCACGGTATCAGCTGAGCTTAACAGGCAGAAACTCATACAAAGTTACGACTTACGAACTTACATATTTTGTGCTGATTACGAAGTTATGAACTTGGTGATGACGTATACTGGGTGTACCAAGCCTCTGGGCTTGGGCCATATTATCACTGGGGCTTTTGGGCCAAACCTATTAATAACAGGCCATAATAAAAACCAATCTCGCATGGGCTTCGGCCCCGAACCTAGAGATCCGTCCGCGGATCCACTTATAGACAATCCGTCCGCGGATCCACCTATAGGACGATCCATCAGCAGAACATCTACGTCTGTTCAAACACGATTGTCGCGGATCCTTGCCCGACAATGGACCCACTCTGGCCACTACTAAAGTAATCGAAATACTAGGAAACCCTAGTACTAGACATCTATAAATATGGATCATAATACACCCCAAAAGGTACACAATTATTCTTATTCTCTCTGACACATACTCTGACAATATGAATACTTACTCTCACGCCGGAGTCTAATCGTGGGGTCCGTCCCCACGGTAAGGCTAACGGTTTACTTTTAATTGTGCAGAAAATCATCACTTCT
>BQNB010050274.1:14650-41587 GCA_026074375.1 Tanacetum coccineum | reverse complement strand
TACATCTTGACCTCCGAAATGATGACATCTGTGACGAGATGTAAAAACACGAGTCCTATGACAGCACACCGGCGGCGAGATCTGATAACACGAGTCCTATGACGAGATCTAAAAACACACCAAAACCCTCCGAACCGATGACATCTATGACGAGATCTGATATGAGATGGATGCTTTTCGGACAGTCGGCAATGCCAGCGGCGGGATAAGTACTAGCGGTGGTATCTTTTTCTGGTGATAACGTTTTGGGGGTTTAGTTTTCATTGATATGATAATCTTGGAGATAAAAGAGGAATACAGATGCATCCACTTTAATTCATAAACACATATAAATGGGGAGTAGTTAAAGAGACGGTTATAAAGGGGAATAAATAAATAATTTCTATAATATCATTTATGTAGTTACGAAAATACCCTTTTATCTTTGACTGATTGTGTTTTCTTTTTTTTTTAATTATAAAACTGTCACATTTAATTTTAGCCATTGATCATGTCATCCAATGGTCTAAAATGATCTAAAATAGTTCTGTAAAGTTTATACCCAAACCCTAAACACCTAACCACTAAACCATATACCAAAACCCTAAACCCCTAACCACTAAACCATATACCAAAACCCTAAACCTCTAACCACTAAACCCTGTGCCAAAAACCTTCAACCCTCCTCCCTAACCACTAATCCTTATACCTAAACCCTAAACCCCTAACCACTAAACCCTATGCAAAAACCCTAAATCCATAAACACTAGGTATAATATCACAAGTGGTATATACATAAACTTTAAAATCTATACCAAAAACACTAAACCCCTGACGACTACCCTATACCAAAAACCTAAACCTCTAACCACTAGGTGTAATATCACAAGTGATATATATACATAAACTTTAAAATTTATACCCTAAACCTTAAACCCCTAACCACTAAACTATATACCAAAACCCCTAAAACCCTAACCACTAAAACCTATACCAATACCTTTATAAACTAAGATTCACTCGTAGCTTAACAATTATTACCCCTGACATTGTAGTATCACCGGTGATAAATAAATATATAATAAAATCTCATGTGATAAAGTAATATAATGTGACATTAGTTATGGTATTTCACATATAATTAATATCACATGTGATAAAGCAATATAATGTGACACTAATTGTGATTATTTTTGAAAATCTTAACATGTAATCAATGTTATTTATCACTTGTGATATTATACTGTTAGTAGGATTAAAAGGGTTAAAACATAGTTTTTATAGTGTTTTAATTTAATTTTCACAAATTATGTTTGATATATGGTTAGAATGGTAAAGATGTTTATTTTTATGTCAAACATGATCAATCATTTAATGTTTTACACAAATACTTATGCTCATTTCATGACATCACGTTGAGTGTTCGAACGTACAAATACGTTATATCACATGTGATACTTTAAGCGGGTTTGATGATAAAAAAAAATTCTTCGATATTCATCAACTTCTATAAATAAACTATTTTGATTTGGAGGTCCAAAAATTATGTATGATAAATGGTTAGAAAGCTAAGGATATGTACTTTTAAATGCCAAAAACGATGAATCAGTTGGAGTTCCACACAAATATTTATACCCGTTTTACGAAAGTATGTGAAGTGTTCTAACTTACAGATTAGTGTAATATCACAAGTGATATATCAAACAAAATACTGCACGAGAAAAAACAAAAAAAATACAAAAAAACAAAAAAAAAAGTTTGTCGAAAGTATATGAAAGTGCCTCTCTATTTAAAGATAATTAAATGCTCGTCACGATGGTGTAATTTATAAATCTTAACGTTTTACGGTTTTTGCGGTATGTGATTTTTAAAAATAAGGGTGAAAGTGTGTTTTAATTAAAAAACACAAAGGTAAGAAGGGGTGGTGAATGTTTTTTAAGGTTTAATCTTATCCATTAAATAAAGTTAAATCTTAGATTAATCCTCACCATTAGATCAAACTCAAATGGATGGTGGAGATTTGTCCCTTGGTATGTGAGGAGAAACTGGTATGCAAATGAACTTTTCTCTATTTGGCTTAACTCCGAATGAAAAACGGATAAAAATAGTTAGGATTAGGTCCATGTCTAGACGGCTCCACGACCCCCTATTTCAAGGGAGTCGTGGTGCCATAACTCTGGTAGACTATAAGTGCTTCCCATAAAAGCTTGTTGTTGCACCACATTTCAACTCACCCTTTGCAAACATTTTTCATACATTCTTTATTCATTTACATACTATCTTTTATCATTAAACTTCTTGTAATTACCATTCAAGTGATCCAAATATACACACCCTCTTTTAAGCAAAGGGTGGATCTCGCCCTATACGTAGCGATCTACATTTTTTTTTGTGTTTTTTTTTTAAAATTCGGTTAATAAAAAAAAAGTGACTTAATATTATTTTATTGTAGATCGCGCCCTATCACTAGAGATTTACTTTTTTTTTTAATTTGACAAAAAAAAACTTGCCCTAATTTTTTTTATGTAGATCGCGCCTTGGTAATGGCGATTCACATTTTTTAAAAAAAATTTTGTTTTTTTTAGGTATTAATTTAGGTTTCATGTTTTTTTAATTTAAATTAAAGATGTTGGGCATTTTTGCATATGTATTTGGATACTCAAATGTTTTATTTAAAATAGTTTATTTGGTTATCTTTGTAGTCTTTGATGAGCTCTACTTAATGAATAAAAATTTACTAAAATTAGTTTTAACATGCATAAGATACGATGGTGCAAAGTTTGTCAGTACTCACAAACATTTTTTTCATTCACACAACTTATTAATTTTATCTTTTCAATTTCTACCATGGCTAGTAACCCAGAAAATGTTAGGTTAACTGTCCTTATGAAACTACAAGAAGCAATTGATGAAGAAGCTATTTTGGAGGAACAAATTTTAACCTTGATGCATCGCTTTGCTGTTAGGTTTACGGATCGTAGGGTTAGATGAACAATCTGAATGGGTTTTGCGATTTCACGACTTGCTCGACTATGCAAAGTACGCCCCCTAGGATGCATGAATGGGCGGACATGAAAAATGTGTTTACTGACAGCGTGAGGGATGAGTTGTAAGGAGAATGAAGTAAAAAAGTCAATTGATGGCGGAACTACAGAGATCATGTAATACAGCACGATTAAGCTCTTTAACCCAAGTTTGCTAATCATGTATGTCGTTGTGTGTTGTTGTTTAAATGTTTTCATATCGTCTAAATAAGGTTGGCCATGTAATCCACTAGAGATCTAGTAATTCTCATGTTGTAATGCTTTTTAATGACTACCTTTAACTTTTATGCTTTCAATCTCAACTTTTATAATTGCAAAATTATAGGTTTAATTTTTTTTCAAATTTTTTTTCCTAACAAAATGAACAAAATGACATATCTTTTTTGCACTTCGTTCAGTTATGCATGTTAAAACTAATTTTAGTAAATTTTTATTCATTAAGTAGAGCTCATCAAAGACTACAAAGATAACCAAATAAACTATTTTAAATAAAACATTTGAGTATCCAAATACATATGCAAAAATGCCCAACATCTTTAATTTAAATTAAAAAACATGAAACCTAAATTTATACCTAAAAAAACAAAAAAAAATTTAAAAATGTGAATCGCCATTACCAGGGCGCGATCTACATAAAAAAAAAATTAGGGCAAGTTTTTTTTTGTGTCAAATTTTTTAAAAAAAAGTATATCTCTAGTGATAGGGCGCGATCTACAATAAAATAATATTAAGTCACTTTTTTTTTATTAACCGAATTTAAAAAAAAAAACAAAAAAAAAATGTAGATCGCTACGTATAGGGCGAGATCCACATTAATTTTAATTTTTTTTTAAAAATTTCTTACGAGCCAATCAAATTCAAACACGTATACAAATGTAAATAGCTATTAACTAAGCGCGATCGAAATGGTTATTTAAAAAAAATTGTCAGGGTTATAACTAGACAACACGAATCCCTAATGGCTACTGCGAAAATTTTCGCTAAATAAATTACTATCAGTCATGTTTAACAATTTATTACTCCCTCCGTTCCAAAATTATTGTCCCCGACAAAAAACACACAGTTTAAGAAAAGTGCATTTATTACTGCTTTCTCTTTCTTACTTTTTGACAAAAGACAGTTTTACCCTTAGCTATTTAATTAATATTATTCTTTTAATGTTTGTATAATTAATTTCAAATAAAAGGAATATAGTAAAAATTGATCAATTTTCCTATCTATTTTTTAAGGCAGTGAACAATTTAATTTGGGACATTCTCAAAAAAATCGTGGACAAATACAAAATAGGACGGAGGGAGTATTAAACCCAATTAGAGAAAACACAAGCAGGGATGTTGGATGTGATTGCCGCGCGATGCTGCTCGGGCGTTAATTTTTTTTTTGCTGGTTTATTTTTTCGGTCTCATTTTTAATACTTTGTTTTTTTTCTTATATGGGTTTATTTGTTGGGCCTCATGTTTAAAGGTTTGTTTGGTTTTTTTTTTTTTTGCTATTTGGGGTTTTTTTTTAATATAATTTTATGAGATTTGGGTAAATATGTGTTAAGCATGATACGCGCGGCATTAATTGATGCGAGGCGTTAAGTTTTTTTTATTTTTTTTTAGTTTGTGGGGTTTATTTTCCGATATCTATGTTTAATAGTTTGTTTTTTTTATGGGCTTATGTGTTGGGCGTCATGTCGTGGGTATTTTTTGATCTGAATAAATCAGTAACTTTTTTGTAATATTTTTTTCCTATTTTGTGCCAGAACAATTTTTTTTATATTTATTTGTTGCGGGTTTTATTTTTCCGGGCTCTGTTTATTAGTTTGTTTTTTTTATGGGCTTATGTGTTTGTCTTTGTCGCGGATATTTTTTGGATCTGAAAAAAAAATTAAGACTTTTAAATTTTGTTTCATATTTTGTTGCCGAGCATTTTTTTTTAGTTGCTAAGTTAAAAAGAAAAAAAATTGTTAATGGCCGACCCATAATGGAGCCCAATGGGCGGTTTACTGTAACAACTACGTCAAAACGTCGTAGTTTTAACTATTCTGCGGGTTGTTAATTTTTTTCGCATAGTTGCGAGGCATTATTATTTTTTATTTTGTGTGGTTTTATTTTTTCAGCCTCAGGTTTAATAGTTTGTTTTTTTTCTTCATATGGGCTTATGTGTGGGGCTCATGTGAAAGGTTTTTTTTTTTGCTTTTACGGGGTTTTTTTTAATATAAATTTTTTAGGGAACATAGCGTTTTTTATTGCAATTATGTGGGGGTTTATTTTTTCGGTCTATATTTAAATAGTGCGGGTTATTTTCGTTAAAATTGTATTTTAATTTTTTCTATTTTTTACTTGTGGCGGGTTTATTTTTTGGTCTACATGTTTAAATACTTTTGTTTTTTTTATATGAGCTTATGTGTTGGGTTACGTCGCGGAGATCTTTTTTATCTGATAGAGTCATTTTATTTTGGTTTTTTTTTATTTTAAGCCAGAGCGTGTTTTTTTACATTGCCTACAAAAATTAGAAATTAAAAAAAAACAAAAAAAAAAAAAAAAACTAAGTGGGCCGGCCCAAAATGGAGCCCATTGGGCCGGGTTACATGTAGCACGCCGGGGGTACTGTAGCACGCTGCCAAAAACGGCAGCGTTTCAATCAAATATAGTATATTATATATATAATTATAAAAACGATTTTTATTTGTTTATCTTTTTTGACACGAGCAACTTATTGGTGCAATTCTCCATTCTCGATAATTTCTTTATCTATTAGCAAATGACTAATCTATTAGTAGACGTTATAATTTACCTTAATATAATCCATGTACTTTTTAAGTTTATCCAACCCTAAAAATAACTATTATTGAAATCAGTAACTTCGACTATAGTGTATAACGAGTTGAAAAAGTCCGCGCGTAGAGGCGAAAGGCTACACATGTTACTGCAAAATATTAAAGTGTTAGTAAGTTACAAGGTTCTATTGTACAACGAAATTCTTAACAGCATTTCAACATTAACAAAAATTACAATATTAACAATTCAAATTACATGTGTGTACATATATGGCAAAAGTTCAATAAAGATCCTTTTTTTATCATAGATCCAAAGACTTCATCTCAACCCTACATTTTTTTTATCAAATTAAATAAAACTCACTTTCCACATTTTTAAAAAAAATTAAATATCTCACAAACCGTTAATCGTTACGTAAAATGAAACATACCATTGCAACGAGAATTAAATAATCTTTCTATAGAGGGGCACTTTGATATACTTTCGACGAACTTTTTTTTTAATTTTATTTTTCAGTCACGTCTAGAAAGATCACATGTGATTCTGGAAAATCACATGTGATTTGTATCACAAATCATATGTGATTTTATTAAATCACATGTGATTCTGATACAAATCATATGTGATTTTTTCAGACGTGACTGAAAAAAAATCAAAAAAAAAGTTTGTCAAAAGTATACCAAAGTGCCTCTCTATAGAAAGATGATTTAATTCTCGTCGCGGTGGTGTATTTTTTGTCGTTTGACGATTTACCGTTTGCAAGATATTTTAATTTTGAAAAAGAAGTGAAAATTGGGTTTTTTTAATTTAATAAAAAAATGGGTGGCTATGATTGGTCCATTGGATCTTTGATAAATATTGGATCTACATTGAATTCTATTCGTAATAATTCAAGTACCATAATTCAACTCAAGTCTTGGAAAAATGAGTGCTAATCTTTAATACATAAGCTAATTACATATTGTTATTATAAAGTTAATTATCTAATTTGTAGGGCCTATTGCATATATAATCTACTTGTCTAAATGAGTAGGCACAATACTTGCATACTTGATCACATACTGAAAAGTTACCATACTTGCTAAATAGAAATGAATGATAATTTAATGCATTAAAGAATGCCATGGGTGTTCATCGGTTCGGTTTTTGGTTTTGTGGGTTGTATGATTCGGGTTTATCGGTTTTTAAAATTTTAAAATCAAAACCGAACCCAAACCAAACCATTTATAAAGCACGTAAAACCAAACCATACACCAAATTAGAAATCTGTTTGGTTTCGGTTTAAACAAAAAAAAACCAAATTCAAGTAAACTTTAAAATATGATCTAGAACTCACAAATAAAAACCTAAAATTTCAAATAAAATTGACAAACCATAAGGTCTCACAAAATGCTTAGCAAAACAAAAGTTTAAGAAACCAAAGGTTTCAAATCTTAATAGAATTAAATGAAAGCAAAATAAGATAAAAATTTCTTCGACAAAAGTCTTATTAGCTTGAATGTTCCATCTTCAAGCATCCAAACTCATTTGCAACTTCAGTCATCTTCTCCAATGTTTGCATTTGAGGTTGTTCCCATCTCTGAGAAAGTAATGGAAAAATAAATGTGTCAAATGTGTTATAAGATACATAAATAGATAAAAAAGGATACATAAATAGATAAAAGGGTAAAAGCCATAGAATACCAACCTACTTTCTGAAACTTACCACAATGAACCATTTACTTTTTTATTACCGATATGACCAATGTACTTTCAAATTATTTTTCAACTTGAACAAAACGTTTGTTTTTTAAGATAAAATTTTAACCATATTATTAAACCAGTTTGTTATTATCGTGACACGTTAGTCAAATTAAGCTAACGATCGTTTGAGGAAGTTTCAAGAAATCGTCCATGTGGTTTTAATAATATTTTTTTTTTTTTCGAAAAAAAAAATTTAGAAATTTTTATAAAAAATTTTGAAATTTTTTTTTTTTCGAAAAATTTTTTGAAAAATTTCGAAAAATTTTTGAAATTTTTTTCGAAAAAATATTTATTTATTTCGAACTTTTTTTTTGAAAATAAAATTTTCAAAAAATTTTTTTCTAAACTTCTTTTTTTCGTAAATTTTTTATGTGTATAAATTTTTTTTCGAATTTTTATTATAAAAATTTTCACGATATTTTTTATAACAAAATGTGTAAAAATCTTTCGAAACTTTTTTTTTTCGTAATATATTTTTTCTTTTCGATATTTTTTACACATTTTTATAAAAACTTTCGAGAAAATTTTATCATAATAAAAAATTCGAAAAAAAAAATTTTATCACATAATAAAAATTTACGAAAAAAAGAAGTTTAGAAAAAAAATTTGAAAATTTTTTTTCAAAAAAAATGTTCGAAAAAAATATATATTTTCGAAAAAATTTGCAAAAATTTTCGAAATTTTTTCAAAAAATTTTCGAAAAAAAAAAATTTCAAAATTTTTTATAAAAATTTCGAAATTTTTTTTTTCGAAAAAAAGAAAAATATATTAAAACCACAGGGACGATTTTTGAAACTTCCTCAAACGATCGTTAGCTAAATTGACTAACGTTGTCACATAATAACTAACGGTACAAACGTTTTGTTCAAGTTGAAAAATAATTTGAAAGTACATTGGTCATATCGGTAATAAAAAAGTAAATGGTTCATTGTGGTAAGTTTCAGAAAGTAGGTTGGTATTCTATGGCTTTTACCCTAGATAAAAAGGCTGTAAAGAATGAAACAGCAAGTTACCATCTTCAAACTTTTTGAGGTCATCATGTGCATCTTAATGTACTAGATGCATAAACCTCATGCCTTACTTACACATAATTTCAGAGAATTGCATACATTGTCCCATTCACAGTCACAAAAGTGCCCAACCCACATTCACGAATCACAATCACAAAAGTGCCCACCTTAGTAGAGACATAATGAAACAATACTACAATAATCATGCCCAAAACCTCGAGTTGTAACAAATTGCAATGGGTGCTACTATTGGTACCCCATAGCCCGCTAAAAGGTACAAAGATTCCTTTTGTATCCCCTTTTTACAGTGCAACGCAGTTTTTTATCAGTTTTTGCTCCGTATTTTTTAACAGTTTCATACTTTTGACCTGTTAAACTTTATATTTTTCGTTCTGTTTTTTCCGTGTCACAGTTTTATAACATATATAAAATTATAAAAAAAAAATCAAAAAACATGAGGGGGTACAAATGGTTTTTTTGAGGGTATTTATATCATGAGCCAATTGCAATACAAGAACTAATACTTAATTAATTAATGAATTTAATAAAACGAGTTCAACCAAGCCAAAACAACACATAATCTACTTGAAACATAACAAATAAAAAATGAACTAACAAAAACCAATTGAAATTAACTAACCTTTTTTTTATTTGCTTCGAGAAGGGGGTTGACTCATTTTTTTAACCACAGAGATGATGTGTTGATAATTGAGGTAGAAGCTCAATTTCATTACATATCATCTGTCTGTCCGTTCAAACGTGTGTCGACCCCCCTCCCCCAAAATCACTCCTCCCACACGCCACCCTTAACTAACAAAACCCACTATTTAAAAATAAACTACCAACAAACCAACCAACAACCCCCCCCAACAGCCCGCCACACCACCCAAACAACACACCTCATCCCCCCCCCCCCCCCCCCCCCCCCTCCCCCCCCCCCCCCCCCCCCCCCCCCCCCCCCCCCCCCCCCCGCCCCCCCCAGGCCTTACCCGCCGATGATACTTGTACACCCCCCCCCCTCCCAGTCGTCTGTGACTGGGGCACAGCATTGAGGACTTTAAAAGATGTTTTGAAAAATGTGGAATGTTAGTTAGGATAAACAAGCGTGATTGCCCGCGCGATGCTGCGGGGCGTTAATTTTTTTTTTTTGGTTTATTTTTTCGGTCTCATTTTTAATACTTTGTTTTTTTCTTATATGGGTTTATTTGTTGGGCCTCATGTTTTTAAGGTTTTGTTTGGTTTTTTTTTTTTGCTATTTGGGGTTTTTTTTTAATATAATTTTATGAGATTTGGGTAAATATGTGTTAAGCATGATACGCGCGGCATTAATTGATGCGAGGAGTTAAGTTTTTTTTTTTTTTTTTTTTTTTTTGTGCGGGTTTATTTTTCCGGTCTCATGTTTAATAGTTTGTTTTTTATATGGGCTTATGGTGTTAGGCGTCATGTCGTGAGTATTTTTTGATCTGAATTAAATCAGTACTCTTTATAATCTTTTTTCCTTAATTTTGTGTCCGAAAAAATTTTTTTTTATTAAATTTGTGCGGGTGTTCATTTTTCCTGGTCTCGTTTATAGTTTGTTTTTTATGTTTTGGCGCTTTATGGGTTTGGTCTGTATGTCGGCGGATATTTTTGATCTGTAATAAATAAAGTACTTTGATAATTTTGCTTTCTATTTTTGTGCCGAGCAATTTTTATTTTTTTTTTAAATTGCTAAGTTAAAAATAAAAAAAACAAAAAAAAAAATTGTCAAATGGGCCGACCCAAAATGGGAGCCCAATGGGCCGGTTTGGGTTACTGTAGAACAACGTCAAACGAAGTAGTTTGAACTTCATTCTGCGTGTTGTTAATTTTTTGCGGCATTAGTTGCGAGGCATTATTATTTTTTTATTTTTTTATTTTGTGTGGTTTTATTTTTTCAGCCTCATGTTTAATAGTTTGTTTTTTTTTCTTATATGGACTTATGTGTTGGGCCTCATGTTTAAAGGTTTTTTTTTTGGCTATAAGGGTTTTTTTTTATAATATAATTTTATGGGAAACATAGCTTTTTTTTTTATTGTTTATGTGTGGGTTTTTTTTTCGGTCTTCATATTTATAGTGAGGGTTAATTTTTGCGTTTAAAATTTTTATTTTATTTTTTTATAATTTTTTACTTGTGCGGGCCACCCCCTTTTTTTTTGATTTTATTTTTACGGTCTCATTTTATATGTTGTTTTTTTTTTATATGGGCTTATGTGTTGGGTTCTCACGCTCTGCAGAGTATATTTTTTTTTTATCTTGAATAAGTCAATATTTTTTTTTTTTCTATTTTATGCCGGCGGGGTTTTTTTACATTGCTACAAAAAAAAAAAAAAAAAAAAAAAAACCAAATTAGAATGGGGCCCGGCCCATTGGGCCGGGTACTGTAGCCAACGCCGGGTACTGTAGCACGCTGCAAACACGGCAGGTTTCAATCTCAAATATAGTAATATATATATAAATTAATATCAACAAAAGAAAATTTCTGGGAATGGGTGTTCCTTCTGGTAAGTTGATTTGGCAGGCAAATTGGTTGGCTGTGTGGCTTATTTTATTTTGTTGTTATTGTTTCGTGTTGTCATATCTTGGTGTTAAGGTTGGCAGCAACATGAATCGTATTTGTGAGTGGGATGATATTATTTCTAAGGTGTCTTCACGGCTCTCCAAATGGAAGTTAAAGACACTTTCTATCGGTGGTAGACTTACTCTTTTAAAATCGAGTAATATCTTTATCCCTCCTTTATCGCATGACGATTTACAAAGCTCCGTTGGGTGTGTCTTAATATAAATGGAAGGTCATTAGAAGAAACTTCTTCAATGGTCATGATGGGTCGATTAGGAAAGCTACGTGGTTTAATTGGGACAAAGCTCTTGCTTCCAAGAAAAATGGAGGTCTTGGGGTTTCAAGTTTTTTTGCTCAAAATCGTGCTCTTCTATTCAAGTGGGTATGGCGTTTTTATACGGATAAATCTTCTTTGTGGTCTTCTTTTATCAAAGCGATGCATGGTTCTCATGGGGCAATTGGCAGATTTTCTCAGTTTCATAAATGGTATTCGACTTGGAGGGACATTTTCAACGATTCGGCAATCTGGAAGGCTATAGGTATTGACTTTATCTCAAGTATATTCGTAAAAATTGGTAAATGGGGAGCAGCTTTCTTTTTTGGAACGATATTTTTGGTTGGATGGATGTAGGCTTTCATAGTTCAAATTACGGGAGGGCTATTCGCTTTAGAGGATTCCAAGTTGGATTAGATGTTGCCTCTAAACATTGGACATACTTCCTTGTTCTATTTTTTCGTCGTCAACATAGAGGGGGAGTTGATGGATGGAGTTGAGCAGGGTCTTTTAATTTGCTAAGCTTCGAGGGTGCAGTGGTGATTTTCCTCGTACAGAAGATCGTTGGTCCTGGAGTCTTGATGGTGCGGGTATGTTTTCTGTTAAGTCCACTCGGGTGTTCATTGATGACCGAATTCTGCCAGTTTCTACTGTTCCTACTCGATGGATCAAGCTTCTGCCAATCAAAATAAACGTGTTCGCTTGGAAGGTTTCTCATGATGCGTTACCCACCAGACTTCAGCTTTCTCTTTCGGGCTGGTATAGACAATTCCTCGATTAAATTGCCCAACTTGTGATTCGGGTGTGGAATCTACATCGCATACCTTCTTTTCCTGCTTGGTAATTCGTCAGGTATGGAGAAGGATTCAAATTTGGTGGGAGCTTGGTGACTGCAATTTTTCTTCATATAGTGAGTGGTATGCTTGGCTTTTCAATCTACGCTTACCTTCTCTTTTGAAAATTTTTCTTGAGGGCGTTTGTTTCGTGACGTGGTGGACTACTTGGCGATACAGGAATTCCTTGATCTTCTGAATCTCCTTCCAAAATTAGGCGTCTTTATATTTTGATGAGTATTGTCTCAAATGTTGTTTTTTATGGTTTAAATAGTAGATATAAACCAAAGATCGATTGGATCTCTTGGTTAAAAAACCCTAAACTTATTAGTTTGTAATTTTCTTTTCTAGCTCCTTGCTAGCTTTTAATGAATTTCTGCCGTTCAAAAAAATGATATGGATTAAATCTATATATAAAATTGAGGGAATTTCATATATATAAAAGTTTAAAAATTACATACTCCCCTCCATCTCATATTAAGTGTCCATTTTTGACTTTTTAAAGTCTTTTTTCTTCAACTTTGACCTTAATTATTTCTTCTTATGTTATATGATACCCAATGCAAAATATATGAATGGATAGAGTTTCGAATGTATTTTTCATTGGTATAATTTTCAGTAAGCATTATATAACATAAAGAAAAATATTTACGGTCAAAGTTTATGAAAAAAGAATTCAAAAAATCAAAAATGGACACTTAATATGGGACGGGGGGAGTAATTAATATTCTCTTTCCTCATTTACTTTCAAACTTTTCCCAAATTCAATTCCAAATCCAAACCTTATAAACCAAACACACCCTTACGTTTCTATGTAGTTTAATGAGCATTCTCCTCTGCGCTATCTTCGGCTCCTATTTTGGAGTTTTGTCTATAATATCATCTAATCTTTTTTTTAAAGAAAACAATCTAAAAATATTATCAGTGTGTTCTAAATTACTACTGCAGCTTTTATGGAGCGAAATTTATATAATCAAAAAATGCCTAGAAGCAATAAAAAGTAGAAAAAGAGGGCAAAATAAAATAGTGGAATTTAAAAGTATTATTTGAGATACATTGTTTTGGGTAGAAACCAAGATGTCCTTTGTAAATAAAATATTATCTTTTAATATAAATAATATGCTATTTTCTAACATTTCAATTGTTTTCATACACCTTTCTTTGTTTGTACTTGAATAACAATATTTATATAATAGATAACTTATTATATTTAGTTAAAAAGAAACCAACTATATTTGTTTTTTCAAAAAGAGGTATGGTTGTCTTCATGCCTTGCCAACCAACCTAATTTCACTTTTCATTTCACCGGACTTCAACCAATTTATTAACCAAAATCCATAATTTTTTCCACTTTAATAGTTGATAATTAAAGCTCAACATTTAATAATTTCTTTTTTCCTCTTTTAATATATTTTTAATTTACAATTCAGACAATCTTGATAAAACTAAGCAACCAAATATTGCTTTACCATCTAAAACACCTCAATTTTCCATACTTCTCCATAAACAAAATTCAATCTTTATCTTCTTATACTCTACCCATTTTTCCCAATAACTTAAATTATTGTCATTTATATTTTATAAAAAAATTATTGTTCTTCTTCCTCATGCAGATAACACTGCCTCCTCTCATAATCTTCTCCAAATTTATAAAAAAAACTCTCTTTATCTAAACAAATTTCATAGTTTTTAGTTTTTGCCAAACTTTTTTTATAAATTTTTTAGTCTTTTTTTTTTCTCTAATTTTCTGGGTTTTTATTTATAAGTCCAATAATTGAAAAACAGTAAATTTCCAAAAAAAAAACAAAAAAACTTTTTTGGGTTTTAATCTTTATAAAAAAAAGTTTATAAATTTTGTTACTACTAGATGATAGAACCAAGTGAAAAAATGAACAATAACACTAGTGCTATTACAGTAGTTGGATCAGATGCACCATCAGACTACCAAATAGCACCAAGAAGTGAACCACCAAAACTACCAACAGTTGGATCAGTCATCCCACCACAATCCATCACCAGCCAACTAGGCCTATCCCCCATCACCACCACCACATCTCCACCTACCCAACCATCACTAACAACAACCACCACCACTGAAAAAAAGAAAAGAGGAAGGCCAAGAAAATATGCAGAAGAAGGCTTTGTCAGAAAAGCTTTGTCTCCAAAACCCATCTCCTCTGCTGCTCCTCCTCCTCCGCCGGTTATTGATTTTTCCGCCGCCAAAAGAGGCAAAATCCGGCCAACTTCTGCCGGAAAAGTGCAACAAGTGTACCCTGTTAAAGAAATTGAGCCTCTAGGTAATCAAGTTTGGGTCTTTGTTGGTTTTGTCAAATGGGTGTTTTTTTATTTTTTTTATGAAAAATGTTCAAGATTTTATAAAAATGGAAAATTTGGGTGATATAATATTGTTTTTGTGAAATGGGTTTTATTTATTTAAGCTTATTTTGGGGTTTATAAGCTCATTTGACTGGGTTTCTATTTCATAAACTTATTCTTATAGGCTTATTTTTTTGACTTAAATATAGAAAATAGGCCCATTAGCTAGAAAATAAGTGAGATAAAATCAGTTTACAAAGTATAAGCCAAGTCAAATTAGCACGTAAGCTCAAAATAAGCTTAAACAAACACCCTCTAGGCCTCTATATTGTTTCAAGTTGTGAAAAAATGGAACATTTAGGTGATAAAGATTTGTTTTTGTTTATAAAGTTTGTGAATTTATGGTTAATTTGAAGTGGGTATTCTTTATTTTGTTAAATGGTATCATGATTTTATAAAAAAAATGGAACATTTTGGTTATAAAGATTTGTTTCTATGCATAAAGTTTGAGTCTTTATTGCTTATGTGAAGTGGGCATAATTGATTTGATCCAATAGTTCCAAGATGTTCATGGGGTTTTAAGTTTTGATTCAAGTGGGTCCTAAATGAATGGATCTTGATGTTTATATATAGTTCTAGAAGCTTTATCTATGTGCTTTTTAGTGTGTGTAAGTTGGTGAGTGTATTAGAAGAATCTTTGAAGCAGATGATTCTAATTTTGTTGCTTGCCTTTTGGGATGGATATATTTTTTCTTATGACAAGAAAGAACATACACTGAGGTTTAATGAATATTTTTTCTACAAAATTAAGGTTTCAAAAACTAATGACTTGCGTTTGTTGTTTTGTAGTGTCACTCTCTATATGTGTAAAGATGAAGACTTGTGTTGTTGCTTTTATTATGATGTGGGGTTTGGTTGTTGGCTCAAAGTTCTTATCTGGTCTAATAACTGTGGGGTTTGCTTGCACATTATGTCTGTCATAGTGTTAGGGGAATATTTGTCTGTTTGATCCGTATTAGAGTGTATGCATACTCTGGTTTGTTTTACGATTAACAACATCAGTTATTATATCTTTTGTGTTAGTTGTTTGCAACATTATAAGTTAATTGTTCTGGTCTTTGATATTCTGTTGAATACTGTGAAAATGCAGTGCTTTCAGTTTTCCTCAAGTAATATAATGGTTAGATTAATAGAGTGACTAACAATGTACGTGGTTCGTTGTTTTTGGTCAGGTGACTGGGTTTCAAGCTCAGTTGGTGCTAATTTTATGCCTCATATCATCAACGTCAACACAGGAGAGGTATAGTAATATTTCTATTGTATTATCTGTCTTTAATGATTCTGAGTTGAATTTAATGTTCTTATTATGTCTATTTGTGTATATGAAATAATATCCGGGTTTCACAGGACGTGACAATGAAGGTTATATCGTTCTCCCAACAAGGACCCCGCGCAATATGCATTTTGTCTGCAAATGGTGTCATTTCCAGTGTTACCCTTCGACAACCCGACTCCTCTGGTGGCACATTGACTTATGAGGTACTCAAACATAATTAATCATATTCCTTTATTTGACGACTTTTCTCATTACTCTGACACTCCTTTTTCCCGCTTTCGTAAGGGACGTTTCGAGATACTTTCGTTGGCAGGATCGTTTATTCCATCTGAGAGTGGAGGAATAAGAAACAGATCCGGTGGGATGAGTGTTTCATTGTCAAGTCCAGATGGGCGGGTCGTTGGTGGCAGTGTGGCGGGTCTACTGGTGGCAGCCAGTCCTGTGCAGGTATATATTGGTTTCATATGATTATATTTGTAGCTTTTTACCAATCAAACACGTCATTTAAAATTATGTGTTTTCGGTTCTCGGTGACACCAGATTATCGTAGGAAGTTTCTTGACGGGTGTCCAGCAAGAACAGAAATCCGGCCAAAAACCAAAACTTGACAACATAGCAATCACAATCCCAACTACTGCTGCAGTCCCCGTCTCGGTCCCGGTTTCATTAGCAGTTCCAGTACCTGTACAGGCACCGGCACCGGCACCAACCCCAGCACCAGCCCCCGAGACCAATGAGTCTTTTTCTGCTAAACAAAATCTGACATCACCTACATTTCGTGGAGATAATTGGTCCTCCTATAATGCCCCTGAGTCGAGGAATAAGCCAACTGACATCAATGTGAGTCTTCAGTAATAACTTACAAAGGGTAGCTTGGTAAACTGACTGCATTGGCGATTGGGCGATGAATATCTCACCTTTTTTTTATTTGGGTTGTTTGTATGTAAAACTCTTAATTTCGGGTTGTTTTAGTTTGGAGTTTGATGGGTCGATAGTAGATTCGATGATTAGATTAGTTTTGAAGTAGAAGTTTCGTGTTCATCATCATTAGGTGTTCGTCTTTAGATGATTTGGATTTTACCAATTCATCCAGAGTTATTTCATAAAAATTGAGTCATGGTAGTTGTGCTTCTTATGGATTTAGTACTTATTGTAGAATTTGGTCAGTTGTCACTCAAATTGCGATTTATCGCATGCTTTGAAATGGTTCATGACTCTGACCATCTCTTTTCCGCACTTTTCGGTTACTGATTTTTTGATAGACAAACTTAGGGGGTGTTTCTTTTTCTATCCTGTTTAGAAATGGTGTCTTTTTGTATAAATGTTACTGGTTGGTAACAAAAGGGATGTGAACATATGACTTAATAAAAACAAATGACTGAAATTATTAAGTAATAAAACTAAAGGTGTCTGCATTAAGTCATCTCTTAATTAAACATAGGAAAATTTTAACAAGCCTTTAGTTGTCCACGGGACGTAGGTTGTAAAATTTGTGATTTAAAAAGAAACTACAAATATTGTGTAGCAACTATATATTAATTAATATGTTTTTTTTCGAGTTAACTACATTTTTGGTCCTTATGGTTTACCGGGTATAACACTTTTGGTCCAAAACGTTTTTTTTAACGGATTTTGTACGATTTTAGTCAACCCGTAACACTTTTGGTCCAATTTTGGTCAACTTTTGGTCCTTGTGGTTTGTCAGATATAACACTTTTAGTCCAAAAATTGACTAAAAGTGTTACGGGTCGAGTAAAATGGACAAGATCCGTTAAAAAAACGTTTTGAACCAAAAGTGATATACCCGGTAAGCCATAAGGACCAAAACAATAGTTAACTCTTCTTTTTTCTTTCTTTTTAATATGTAAGGAGTGGTTATTTAGACCCTTTAAAATGTTGCTCATATCCCTTGGTATTAGCCATTATTATGAAGATCTAAATGTTTGGTATTTGTTTATCTTGATTTCTTAATTTATCGTTGAATGCTTGTTTATGTTTATCAATTTATACTTGTTTACACACTTTTGTATGCGACCTATCATTCAATTGGATCTAGTGATACAGACCAAGTAGATCTAGAGTTTGGGATAACTCCCCATATAGTAATTTATACATCTAGAATCATAGTTACAAAAATATTGTCCTTCTAAATCTGTGTCTAGGATACACTTCGGGCTTAACTTGTTAATTGGATATTGGCAATGGTTTATTGATTGTGTTGACTAGCAGGTAACCTAAATAATTCAATAAGTAACATTCTGATTCCATTGGATAGTTAGACAAGTGGACTACTAGTGTATAAATTACCATTAAGCGGTAAGTGGGTAAAGTCTCTATGAGCTAGGGTTTAACAAGATCACCATTGCTTTAATCCCTAAGATAGATTATAATCAGCAAATAAGGATGCTTTATGCGGATGCTTTAATTATGATAGAATTAATGTGTCTAGGTCTTAGGATGATTTAACGCCTAAGTCTTAAGAATGATATGCCACTTCGAGAGAAGAAATCATTACACTTAATAAACAAACCAAGTTTCTAATTAGATTAATAATGGTTAATACAGTTTTCTTATATTTGGCTCGACCGCTCTTTTATCCTTTGTTAATTAGCTCGCGTGGGTTAAAGTGCCTTGAATTGATTATAGTCTATCGTGGTTTAAAAAGCCTAAGAACATTAATCAATTGCTTGATCAATATATCTCAATAACATTACCGGGACTCCTACTTTTAACGCAAGTCTGTGGTTTGGAACACCTGAGAACTTCAATCACCCATATCGACTCGTTTCACAAAACCATCCGACTATTTACACAAAATCACCTATATCAACCCATTACACAAAATTACTCATATCAGCCTGTTACACAAAATCGCTCATATTGACCCATTACACAAAACAATTATAACGGTGACACTTAATGGGTTTTACCATTAGAACCATTTCTCACCCGTAGAAATATCTAATGGTAGAATGAATGTAACACATAATGACTACACGAACTATAACAACTATTTCTTTTACGTAACAAAAATGTAATACAAATGAAGTATCAACCAACCATGGATAATAAATTAATGAATCATTACTGTTAAAACACAGTTTAAATCTACATTCATTCTAAATAATAAGAGTTTAGATTTGCCTATTTAAAGATATTATCTACCTAATTTAAAATTTACATAACACTTGGCAACATAGCCAAAATTTAGAGATACTTTTAGTCTATAGCACCTATAAGCCTTTCTAAAAATGCATAGACGTTAAAGTTTCAAGAAATTAAAATTGTATTAGAAGTGTTCATGTTAATTAATACACCATGGTTTCCTTATAGTTTATTTGATGTTCATGCGTATCGATGAACCTGAGTAACATGATAAAACCAAGTTATTTTATTGATCCAATTTTATTAAACATGCGGCTTACAACTTTTTATATATCCTAACCAAATTAGATGCCACACAAAAAGGTTCTTGTAACTTATAAGTTGCCTCTAAAGCGGTCCAAGAGAGGGTAAAAGAAAAGATCTGCACACACTTAAATACGATGATATCAATTGTCAACCAATATCTATTTTGATAAAATACATTGTGCTAAGTTTTTGTTAGAAAAATAAGAGACTAATACGACATGGTCTATTAACAGGGGTAAAAAATTAGATATGTAAGCGTAACCGGAGAACACATAATCACCATAAGAGAAAACTTAATCAAGCTAAGCTCAGTACTCGTCTATCTAATACGCCTCATAAAGAAGGAACCTACCATGCTTTTTAAGGAACCTACCATACTTTTTAGATAAAGGGTTATTGGGAAAAACATGCTTATTTTAAGTGCTTTTTTAGTTCTATAAATAAGTAGATAGGCAGTTAGATAAATGATCCCAAACACCCAGCAAGCAATTAAACTGGTTAATCGAAACAAATTATTTCATAATTGTGGGATGTGCGAAATTACTTATTTTAAAAGATTTGACTGCTTAAAAATAAGCAGGTGCAAGCATACTTAGTTTTAGTGTTTATTTCCTATAAATAAGCAAAGAATCATTTTTGTGTAAGCAACCCAAACACCATTTATCAATTCTTGTTGTCATTTCTATTAGAACGCATATAAATCGGTTAGCTTGTTGGCACTAAACACTACCTTAACCACATTATCTAGTTATGTCAATCATTGTTTAAAACCAAACCAAACCAATACAAAAACCAAGGTTTACTTTTAGAGATACTCACATGTAATATTCGAATAAGGAATCCAATATAACCCATATATAAAGTTTCAGGAAAAATCCACCATTGCCAGAATGTATTTAACATGATATGACAATCCCAAGTAGCCCCTATATTCCTATAAGAAATAAGTTCGGATAATGATATTTAATGGAAAAGAAATCGTACCTGGTACAAAAGGATATCATATAAAGCCATTAATTTTTCTTCTATACCCGCCTACTCTACCAAGCTGATACAACTGATGTTGATAACTTCTTTCGCAAACTCCCACTGCAACGATCATATCATAAGAAACAACAATGATCAAAAATTGTATACCCTTCGAAATAAGTTTTTGGATAATGGGTTATTGGGAAAAATATGCTTATTTTAAGTGCTTTTTTAGTTTTATAAATAAGCAGATATGCAGTTAGATAAGTGATCCCAAACACCCTGCAAGCAATTAATCTGGTTATTCGAAACAACTTTTTTCACAATTGAGTGATGTGTGAAATTACTTATTTTAAACGACTTGCCTGGTTAAAAAATAAGCAGGTGCAAACATACTTAGTTTAGTGTTTATTTTATATAAATAAGCAAAGAATCATTTTTGTGTAAGCAATCCCACACACCCTTTATCAATTCATGTTGTCATTTCTATTAGAACGCATATAAATCGGTTAGCTTGCTGGAATTAAACACTACCTTAACCACATTATATAATTATGGCTTTAAAATCGAACCGAATCGAACCAATAAAAAATCATGGTTTACTTTTAGAGATACTCACATGTAATATTCAAATAAGCAATCAAATATAACTCATATACGAAGTTTCATAAGAAATCCACAATTGCCAGAATGTATTAAACCTGACACGACAATCCTAAATAGCCCAATATTCCTATAAGAAATAAGTTCGGATAATGATAAAATTAGTGGAAAAGAAATCATACCTGGTACAAAAGAATATAAGAAGCCATCAATTTATTTTTCACCGCATCATCACCATCCCCATCACAATTCTTCTTATTCGACTTAGGCCTCGTTAGTCGTCCTGGTTCAGCTACTAACCTTAGTAGTTTTGAAAGGTTCCTCCTCTTTGGTAAATAACTAATGTATTAAATAAACCAATCAGCTAAAGCTTTAAAACACGCATACACATTTCATGTATAATATAAGGTATTTAAGAGTATTAGAAAATCAAATATCACTTGCAGCAAGGAACTTCTTTAGATCTTTTCTAGACGCAACATTACGTAACATGCCAAGGAAATTATTAACTTCAATCTCTACTACACCAGCGACATGACGATGTGTGTCTTCCGAAATTTTAACTTCATAAATGGTTGGAGGATACTTGTGGCAAGAGCAGTTACTTGACATCTTCTTACGGAAAACCAATTAACGAAACCATCTACTTGTAACGATAGCTTACTTTTGCTCCTTTTGGAGGTTGATGGACGACTCTTTCTAATATTCTCGTTATTTAACCATAGTGTTCACAAAGTCATGGGTTAACGCCGGGATTAGATGTTGTAATGGGACATACAGTGTTGTCCTGACGTTTGCATATATTTGTAGCAAAATAAGGAAAACGTAAAAATATCGTGTCGTCTCACAACTGAAATAATTTTATGAGGCTTATATAAACGAAAACTATATTACACGAAAATAAAGACTCACCAAAATCCATATGAAGCGTCTCAAGCTCATCCGTCACATCAAACTTATTCAGCCTCATAGCTCCAAACCTCGAAAGAGCATATCTAACAACACAAAATATTCTATATTATAAAAAAGATTCAATTAAGTATAATCTGATTAAAAAGCTAATGTATTGAGTTTATTGATTGGTTGGTGAGTTGAATATTTGGTAAAAAGGGGTCCCAGATTAGGCAGAATAAGATGACCATTTGAACATAAACAACTCATATATGTAGCTCCTTCTAAGTAAACACTTTATGTAGCTCACAAAAGAACGCTAAACAACTCATATATGTAATCCAAGCACCATATAAAATGTCAAAAAGATTGAAACATTAACTAAACACCGTCAATTATGAATGAGATATTTTAAGTTGAAATGATGAATAATATAAAAAAAGTTTGTGAACACAAATGAAAGTAAACCATAGACCAACAATGTGAGCTCGTTACAGAAATGGGTAATAAATTCGAGTGGGCTTACTATAACGTTGTAGACGATTTAAAATATTGAAGCAGGTCATCATCATCATCTTCTTCAAATGAATATACAGGTCTCACACGTGCTATTTTTTCGACACCACAAACGTTTTCCCTTAGCGACTTCAGTCAGCAATGCAACCATCTCTACAAAACATGTTTATTGTTATTTGTAGCATAAGATATAATCTAAATAATGCATAATAATCAAGAATAACCAAAAATATTATTAGTGGCATTTGCAATATAAAGACACACATCACAAAAAACTTTTCTTGTTCATAGTCATACAACTGTAATGTCTGATCTTTTCTTTTAAAAATCATCAATCATACCAGTTTTAGCTTCTTTGACACTTGCAAGCTAATGTTTTTAGCATGGAACATGATAAA
The DNA here is from genome assembly GCA_026074375.1 of Tanacetum coccineum. Lineage (NCBI taxonomy): Eukaryota > Viridiplantae > Streptophyta > Magnoliopsida > Asterales > Asteraceae > Tanacetum > Tanacetum coccineum. The sequence continues at coordinate 18,921 of BQNB010050274.1, read as the reverse complement.
AAGCATTGAACTGGTACATACCTCTTCCGAAAGTGTTTTGCTTCTCATTTTTATGTGAGCAAATGCTTCTTAGGAAATTCCTTTGTAAGCTGCAAAGACACAATTCTTTATATAATTATGTGAAATAAAAAATATAAAAGTTAATAACTATAGTTATATCAGGTGCAACACAAATCTCATCTGTACCTCATAATATAGATTCAAGAAGTCATTAAATCTTTTTAGTACTCCTCGAGTTGAGGTTATTCCTTCTGTTGATTGTATACCAACCCGAACTTTGAAAAACTACACAGAGAACATATATGTCAACATGTTTATCGAGTATCAAAACATAAATTCGCATGAAATTACAAAGCTACAAAAAGAAAAACCACAGTTTCAGAACCACTTGCGGATGGTATGATGGTCCAAAAGGAGTCTGTGACATAATAACTCCATTTGAACTATCAATCATGCGACCAACAAAATTTATTCCTTCCTGCATACAAAAACCTATTCTTTAATAAATAGAACTACTTATAACGTGTAATAAGTCATATCAGTATTGAAGCATTATGATTTGTGTAACCATACCAGAGAAACACATTTTGTATAAATTTTTTGATACTTTAAGTATAAACAGTGTTCAAGGTCAACCCACGTATCTATTTACACTTTTATCGAATAATTACCCACTGTGACCCAAACCTCTTATTGACCAATTTAGTTTTAACTAAAAAAATGTCACTCTCGCAATTAAAATATAATTTAAAGGGGTGTTTGTATAAGCTTACTTTGTGGGGTTTTGGAGTTATTTGAATGGCCTCTCTCTCATGGTTAAGCTCATAAGCAAATCTTTTATGGATTATAAGCTACGTAGAGATTTTGGTAAGCCATAAAACTATTAAAAAACATACAATACTAAGAAAAGACTCGTACCTCAGTCATATAATCTTTCAACCTCATATTTGTAGTTCTAGTTCTAATTACAACCTACAAAAAACAAAAATCAGAATCGATTTAGTAAGAATAAATCAAGTATCAACACATGCCAATCAAAGAAACACATGATTCAATTACTATATCAATTATGTGCTTATGAAGTCTATTTCGCAGCCAGGGTCAAATGATGTGAAGCGAATAAGATATAAGCAAGCGCATGAAGCAGCAAGAAAAGATGTGGAACGAGCGTTTGGCGTGCTAAAGAAAAAATGGGCTATTGTAAGAACTCCTGCACGGTCTAGGAGTCTTAAAAGGATTACGCATTTGATGTACACTTGCATCATATTACATAATATGATTCGCAAAGAAAAAGAAAAGGCAATCTCTCCCGACTTTTATCCGGAGGAACAACATCGTGAAGATGATCCCGTAAGATCGGCACAAGATAGGCTACGAGTTATCAGAGAAATACACGACGAAGAAACTCATCTTAATCTTAAAGCCGATCTAGTGGAACACATTTGGCATCGAACAAATGCAAACTAATTTACTGTAATTTTTTATCTTCCGTAATTTTTTTTCCGTCTTTTCTTCCGTGTTTTTTTATTTCCGTATTTTAGTTTGTAATGTTTAATTATTAATGTAATGTTTTAAAAAATTTTTTTGTTCGGTCGCCTGTGCGGTCACCACTACGGGTGTTTGGTCACTGTGTGGTGTAGGAGAGAGAAAGCCGAGTTGACGCTGACGTGACGGTGTCCTCTGCGGTCACCACTACGTTTAGCCTAATGGCATTGGTGTTTTGATAATGATGATGGTGTTTTTGAATTCATAATTTATTTCGGAATGTTTTTATGACATTCAATTCATTGAAATTGTGAGTTGTGTGTTTCAATGATAAAGCTTACAGGAGAAGATTTTGAAACAGTGAATAAGTGATTTTTGGAAAATTAGTGCATAAGAGTATTGTACAAATTCTCTAATTATGTTAATCCACATCACCTCATTAATTAGAATTTTAATGCAAATAGCTAAACTTGTTTTTACAAAAGATATGGATTGTGTAGCTTGATAGTGCATAAAAGTATTGTACATAATTGCTAATTAAGGTAATCTATATCATTTTATTAATTACGATTTTAATGCTTGTAGCTTAAAATGGTTGTACAAAAGCTTATTTTATTAAAGAGTATATTGATAAAGCTTTAGTAATTAAATAGGGCAGTGATATTTTCACGGATGCTTTTGATAAATCCACAGAAAATTAGTATAAAGTTACATATATACCCGACACTTACTCAACCACTGTTTCCATTATCTCTTGTAAATACTCTCGTTTCACTGCTCCACATCTTTTTCAAGGCTAAACATCACATGAAATACGTATGACAATTAAAATACCTACAGACCTAAGACCTTTTTACTATTTTGATTTATTTTATGTTGTTTTTTGCAAATTTATTTAAAAACATTGTATTCACGTTTATAAAACTACAATTGACATAAAAAAAGAGGTTTAGATTTATGGTGCCATCAAAATTGGCTAGAGATGAATCTGATACTTCTTTTGGTGTCGAGAGATCAATCTGATATGATATAGTGTTTGTTCTATTAATATGTGATTAGGAAATACTAGCAATTTACTGAAAATGGTGATTAATGAAAGATTTGCCTAATGATCGAAGTAGCGGTTACGGCTACTTCTTGTTGGCTTGATGCGTTTACATTATGAATTTAAAGCATGAAAGTTCTTAAATAATTTTGCACTGGTACAAAGAAATCATTAGTAGAAAAGCATGCATGTTACTCGACTGCAATGTTTCGCCTGATGTTGTTAGTGGTGAAAAAGAAGCTGAATAGTGGACGAGAGTTATGGGAAGATAGAAAAAATGGGTTAAGTAAATGGGGGCATAAATGTAAACTTACACTATGGTTATCGTGGATGTATAAAAGCATCCGTGGAAATATCAATTCCCAATTAAATATTTATATGTTCATAGTCACATTAATTAATTAGTTCTTTTAATAGCTACTAAAAATAATTGTTTTGTGGCGTTAGGTAAAGACAAAGAAGAGAAGAAGTTGATAATGTTGTTGCAATTAATAGAGTCATAAAAAGATAGATACGTAAAATGAGGAAATATATCTTCTAAAATATTGATGATCATTTTATATACTCTTTCCGTCTCAAAATTATTGTCCCCGACAAAAAACACACAGTTTAATAAAAGTGAATTTATTACTGTTTTCGCTCTTTTACTTTTTGACAGAATGATAGTTTTACCCTTATCTAATTAATTAAAGTCTTCTTTAAAGTTTGTAATAATAATTTTAAATAAATGTAATATAGTAAATTTGATCAAACTTCTCTATCTATTTTTAGTAGTGGACAATTAAATTGGGACATAAAAAAAACGTGAACAATAAAGATGGGACGGAGAGAGTATTCACTTGTAATAATTTGTGTTAAAGATGTGCTTTTATAATACGTAGTATTAAAAATAATGGCTACTCGAATCAATATATTAACTAAACAATTCAGAGAAAGGATTATGTCTTTAGAGACCACCAAACTATTAAACTTTTTTTAGATCATTAATTTATCAAAAATAACTTATAAACCACTCATTTATGTGTTTACTTTCGTATATACCATTTTAAAATAATTTGTTTGAAAAAATATTTGAAACAACAAAAATAATGCTAAATATAACATATTAAAACAACAAAAATAACTATTGAAATGTAAAAACTCAATTTTAGCCATCATTTAAGTGCAACTATATTTAGTAGAAAATGATTTATGATAATTTAATTAATGTTTCATGAATAAATTTTCTAGTTTTATTGTATTAATATGTTAAAGTTAGTTTATTTTTGAAATTGCACAAATTTTCTGTATGAATTTAAACAAAATTGGTATAAACGAACAAAATATATATTTTGATGGCTTATAAGTTAGTTTAAATAAATGAATGATTTAAAAGTAAAATGCGTAATAATTAGAGGGCCTCTTGAGAGACTATAAAAATAAAAATTGACAATCTACGGAACAATTTCTTTTGAGAATTATTATATTGTGAAGTAGTAATAAAGAAGCAAAGACCATGTGAACCAAAGAAAAGTTTGAAGGAGGTAACATCCCACTATGATCTCCATAATGTTTCATTAGGATATGATTTGATATTAAAGTGGCGGCAAAATTTTATTTGCATGCTATTTTCTATCCGCATTTTAAGGGACAAATCTTCACCATCCATTTGGGTTTGATCTAATGGTGATGATTAATCTAAGATTTAAACTTAATAAACCTAATTTTCTGCCACTATATAAAGTCTTTTTTAATTTCTTTT
>BQNB010050274.1:0-14232 GCA_026074375.1 Tanacetum coccineum | reverse complement strand
TAGAAACAATAGTACAACACCTTACTAGTATTCACTAGGGGTGTTGATCGGTTCGGTTATCGGGTTGTTCGATTAGTTCGGTTCGGGTAGTTCGGTTAAAAAAAATTGGGTCAACCCGAAAACCGAACCGAACCGAGAACCGAGAACCGAATTCGGTTTGGTTCTCGTGTTGATCCGAATAACCCTAATTTTACTATTTATTTAAAAATAATAATTATTACATAAATATTTAGCAAAAAAAATATTTTAAGCATAAAAAGTGTTTTTTTATATGGCAAAAGTTCATTTGCATACTAGTTTCTACCCGCATACCAAGGGACAAATCCCCACCATCCATTTGGGTTTGATCTAATGGTGGGGATTAATCTAAGATTTAAACTTAATAAAACTAATTTTCTGCCACTATATAAAGTCTTTTTTTAATTTCTTTTATTTATTTTCCTCACTTTCACAGTTAGTGTGTGTTTTCTCTCTAACCGTTTCCCCTTTTTCCTCCATCAATCGGTTACACCGATCTTCATCATTTTTTTTTCGATCATCATTAATCGATTATTATCATCATCTTTAATTGTTCATTTAATTATCATCATAATCAATCGATCATTATCATCATCATCATCAATCATTCATAATCGCTTATGGCTGTTTTCGATTTGAATCAACCTGCAAGTTCACTCTTAGAAGAAGATGATGTAGCTGCTAGCAGTTCGATTAATACTGGATTTGATTCACACGTTGTATCTGTTAGCAGTTCAGTTCAATTAATACTGGATGTGATTCTTTTGCTTCTCATGATGATATTGCAAGTTGTGAGTAAATTGCTTATTATAGTATAATATTGCTTATTTTATAGTTTAATTTATTGATTAGCTGTTCATTATAGTTTAATATTGCTTATTAATTAAGCTGATAGTGTAATTAGTTTTTAACATGTTGATTTTGCTTTAAACAGATTGTTATTTTGTCTTATTTTTGCTTATTTTGTGTTATTTTTGCTCATTTTGTAGTATTATTTTGTTTATTAGTTAATCTGCTTATTAGTTAACTTTATATGTGTAATATCACTTGTGATATCTTTGTTATTTTGATAGTTTTTGATGTTTACTTTGTTATGTGTTTGTATCACTAGTGATATTTAATATTTTTGACTTCTCTTGTTAACATTTTTGTTTTGTGTTATGTATTGTATCACTAGTGATATTTTATATGTTTTAATATTTACTTGTTAATATTTTTATTATGTGGTATGTGTTGTATCACTAGTGATATTTTTATATGTTTTGAATTTTATATGTATTGTATCACTAGTGATATTTACTGTGTGTTTTATTACCTTTTGTTTTCAGCTTCTAATAGTTTGAAAACTCCTAAAGCTGTTATTCATCATGAGTTTATTGACACTCCCGGCGGATCAGTTTATTGGGTTCCTAGAGTTTCTGCTAGTGTGTTACCAGTATTGGGGACTGTTTATGATAGTCTTGATGAATGCATTGAGATGTATAGGAAATACGCTTCAGAAGCAGGTTTTGGTATTAGATTATCTTGTCAGAAACGATTGAAGTGTGGTTATGTGAAACAGAAGTATATAGTTTGTAATAGGGAAGGGTGTCCGAAGGAAGTTTGGTTGAATACTTTAGATCCTAAGAAGAATGATAGACAAGTAAGGTCTTCAAACTTTAGAGTTTGTGGTTGTAAGGCACGTGTTGTGTTTGATATGGTTCCTCATACCTCAAAGTACACTCTTACTACTTTTGATGTTGAACACAATCATGAGCTTGATAGGGTTGAGTATAAGCACTTGTCTAAAGCTGAGAGGAAGTTGACTTACAATGAGCAGCTGTTTATTATCAAGGCTGCAAATGCAAACATTGGTGCTGTGAGAGCTCATAATTTGTATACGGGTTTGAAAGGTTCGTCATCACTTGTGCATGGTACTCAAACTGAGTTCAAGAACTTCACACGTGGCGTTAACTGCTTCATTGGAGATAGCGATGCTCAGATGCTCATTACTAGGATGGAACAGAGGCAAGAGTTCACAAAAGACTTTTCTTTTGACTATTTCGTTGAGGATGCTGAGCTTTGTGGTTTATTTTGGGCTGATGAAGTTGCGAAGTGCAATTACAAGGAGTTTGGTGATATAGTATCTTTTGATGCAACATATAAAACAAACAAGTATGCTTTCTTGACATTTAAAATCCTTTTGAGATATTTTTTTAACTGCTTTTTGTATAATTTTTGTAATTCATTATCACTTGTGATTTTTATCAGGTACAAGATGGTTTTTGTGCCTTTCACGGCTATAGACAATCACCGAAGATCTGTTACTGTTGGTTCAGGACTGTTGAAGAAAGAAACAGCGGAAGCTTATGGATGGTTACTTAGAGCCTTCAAGAAAGCTTTTGTCCGTCCTCCTAATATAGTGGTCACTGATCAAGATGGAGCGATGCGACTTGCTGTTGCTGCCGAGTTTCCTGAGTCTAAGCATAGGCTTTGCATGTGGCATATCATGCAGAAGATCCCAGCCAAGGTATTTGTTTTTGAAACTGTTGTAATTTACATTTCATGTATCACTTGTGATATTGCTTTTCTGTTTAATTTTTTGTTTGTTTTTTAACATTAACATGTTATTTATCACTTGTGATAATTGACTTTTTTTTCCTTTTTTTAGTGTTTCAAAGTTTAATGTGATGTACATGTCATTTATCACTAGTGATACTTGACTGTTTGAATAGATATCATTATTGATAAATGACGGTTTGAATAAATATCACTAGTGATAATTTGTTTATTTTTATTTTTATTTTCATCATACTATCGTTCGGGGCTCTATTAGTTTATAAGAGGGTCATGTATGTGAAACGTAATGAGGAGCTAGGTCACTTTTTAATGTAAATCCAGCAACTCGGTCGATTACGCCACCGAAGAGGCCTCATTATGAAAAATCCCTAGTAATATGCACTTTGCGTAAGTACCACATATAGGTCTATATAGTTCAATCACCATCCTAATTGTTTTGGTTAAAATTGTGTTTAATAAGGTAAAAGTTTTATAATTTACCGTTTTAGTAATAACTAGGCTTAACTTTCGCGTTTTTTAGTCTGAATTTTGTCGTTTCTTTTGCCCTCGTGTTTCGTATTAGGACGAGTTATCATAATTTTAACATTTTCAAAATTTGAGTTTTTTCTGATGAATAGTGTTTTTTTTACTGTTCATAACAGTTATATATTTATTTTTATAGATTTAGTTATCGTTAAAATCTCGTAAATGTCGTAACTTATTCGGTTTTAACTCGTTTTTTAGCGATTCTTTCGAGACACGTCTTCGTATTTAATAACGTTTTTTCATATGAATGATGTTTTAGAACAAATATAAGATTCTTTGGTGAATTAGTAATTTTTATAAAATAGTTTGTATAAATGTATATATTTAAACGTTAAACTTGAAATCGTCGTATCTTTTTTTCGTTTTAAATCGGTTTTTGGTTTCTTATCATTTTGGAATCGTCTCGAGGGTGTCAGTGTATTTCTGTCTAAGGTGTTAGAAACTACTGTCTAAATACAAAATCAAACAGCCCCTTTTGAATTTTAGGAGTACTGTGCTCATTTTTATAACTTGTTTCGATACTTTTCAACTTAATAAATACCACAAGTTATCCAATACTTATTATATACTTGTCTTACATTTTATAAATTTCATGATCCATATTTATATCCATATAACATGTGTACAAGTTCATAAAATCATGTTTACAAGAAAATCCACTTTTACAAGTTAAACATATCCTAAGTGTTGATTTAGTTATATAGAACATGTAAACACATAAAAATGATAAAAGTAAAGACATGAAGGTTTATAGATAACCTTATAGTGATGAATGATGATGAGAAATATAATCTGAACCCTTGTTTAGATTTTTAAACCAAGCTTGCAAGAATGAAGCCCAAATTTTTCTAAAGAACCCAAACTTCCTTTATCTTGCTTCAACACTTGTAAAGGATTAACCTAACCTTCAAACCATCTTAGTAGGTCTTAGATATGTTGTGTGTATGCTTGTATAAGTGGTAGAAAAATTTATATGGGTTGTGTATATAGAGGATTTTGAGTCGTGGCCTTTAAGGGAGACAAAGGGAGAGTTTGTTGGTTTTCTTAAGTGATATAAGGGTGTGTATGTTATCTCTTAGCAATGCATGTAATATATATATATATATATATGAAAGGTAGTCAAAGAGCTAGAATCAAGACCAAGACTTTCAAAGGTGGTGGTCTTTGGTCTTGGGAACATAGAGAGGGTCTTAAGGAAGACTAAGTTAGTCTTGACTATATTGGTCTCTTGGTCCCCTAATGAGAGGGTGATCCCATGGAAATGAGAAAAATTGTCTAGATAATATCTAGTGAATATTTTGATGGCAAAATAGAAGTATACTTGTTATGAGTTGTAGTTTGTAAGTTAATGTAAAAGGTGTATACTTGTATCAATTGTGTAAGTCTTGTTTATCTCTATTAAATGAGGCGTCCCATTATATAAGTGTGGGTAAAGTTTTATAAACTTTGATCATTGGAATTAATAATTGTTATTTGTTGAAGCGTAGATTTATTTTTGTGGTTCCGGGTATACTTAAACGTAATTTATCGCGAACCGTAAATGTTTTACGCAACCAATAAAAATATAATAAGTTGATTATTACTTTCGTAAAAATAATATAATGCTTGTTTGACGAACCGGTTTCTGCCTAATGTTTAAGGAGGGCTGCTTTCTTTTCACCTTTTATCTTAACATTTCTTTTTCATTCTTCAACCCTTTCAGTGCTTACTGAGACTTCATTACTAGAACCTTGTTGGGTGTGTTCCAGTACTAGCTCTATTTCAGTCAGCATTATTCCCTTATTCTCACATTACTCCTTTTGTAATCATACCTAAGGACTTCTATACTAACTAGTGGATTGTCCCTGGGTAGATCCCTCCGGCTCTGGTGGGATCGTGTACCTAACCTTACCATCCTTATAACTCCGTTAAGGTAATTACAGGGTCGGTCTTTGGTATTTCCATGATTGCCATTATACACCATTCGCTCCCCCTCAATATGTGCATCGATATTCGAAAAGGTTTAGCACATATGGGAGAGCCTACACTTGAGTCCAAAAGATCACATTTTTATCAGATTTTCATATTAAAATCACATTCTCTCCCCCGATCAAAAATTTCAAACCCTCTGAGATTTAGGATCTCAATTGATTTAAATATGTTAGAAAAATTTAGGAGAAAATGTGTCTGATTTATACAAGCCGATAATGGAACATAAGCATGCTCCCCCTTAATTCTGGAGGGACATAATTTGTGTCAGTTATTATGAGTTTGTTCTAATGTTTACAAAATTTGACACAAACTCAGAAAACCGAATATACTGACACAACACATCATAATCACTACTTTATTATGTACATATTACAACAACATATATAATAATAATACCCCACACGAGATGGACCGTGATTGCCGAGATGATGTGATCATTCGGTTCTCTTCAGCAGTCTGTAGTCTCCCTCTCTTGTCCTTCCACCAACAAAGCTTTCCAGGTTCCGGAAGATTCTCCTTGTCTTAAGCCATTTCTGAATGGCAAACATGAACTCTTTGCTTCTGTCGACATCTTTCCTTGTCCAAAACCGTGTGTTCAAACCTGGATTCATCCTGTTGACCTTGAATTCCTTAACCCGATAGTCCAATGCCTCATCAATCTGTTGCAGAGTGCCGTCACTAAACTTGTGGATCTCATTGAACCGCATGATCATTTGAACCCCATATTTATCCCTAAATGTGACGGCCCTTGGAGAGTCAATTACTGTGAAGTCGTGCTTGAACTCAAAGCTAGTGGCATCCCATCGAGGTTTGGTGAGGTTTAGCTGCGTCTGGTAGCTTTTAATCCCCAGCTGGAAGTCTTCTATGCATTGTCTAATAACCAAGTTTATGGTCTATAAGTTGACAACAGTAGTGAGAATCTTCTTTTCTTTCGGTGATAGATGGTTTAGGTGACCTTGAAGATTCAATAAGTACAGATCTTCAAAGTCACTAGGGTACAAATATTGTTGGGTCTTAAAAGACTTCATGGATTCTTAGAAGTTACTGCTGCTCAGGTACATAATGGAAATTATGCTAAGTGGTTAGTACTGGTAGTATAATGTTACTACTGTTAGTATAGTTTAGTACTGATAGCATAAAGTTACTGCTGTTAGTTGAAGTTAAGACTGCTCAGTGTTGAAGACTAAAATATAAGCTAAGTAGTTAGTGTTGTTAGTAGTAAAAGTTAAGACTGCTAGTACAGGTTACTACTGTTAGTGTATATTAGTACTGCTAGTACTAATATTACTACTGCTTATGTTTATTAGTGCTGCTGGTGGAAAGATTATGACTGTTTGAAGACTTTCTACTGTCAAGAGGATAAAGACGCGTTAAAGAGATAAAGATTGTTTGGAGAACAAGAATACGTGTGAAGATAAGTGTTGAGATATTTATGTACAAGATATACATGTATTTATTTAGAAGATTACGTTTATGTTTAGAAAAGATTGAGATATCTTAGGAATATATTGTAAGCCGACTAGGACTCCTTAGTCTATAAAAGGAGGCTCTAGGGCATTAGTTGAATACATCTCAATAACATATCTTCACAAATACACATACACAGATCCAGAGATTAAGAGTCTTGTAAGCTTCAAGGTTGTAACCCTAGTACTAAGATAGAGTACTCGTATTATTATCATTAATAATATTGAAGCGTTTTGTTCATTCATATCTACTGTTTCATTGATATATCTTCTAGATATTAAAGAGTAGATTCCGCATACTCTTTGATATACACACAAAGTTTCTACTATTGTTATTTTGGATTTATCCAAGGTAACATACTCTTTACAAGGTAAAGAATCGATCTAGGATTGGGATCAACAAGTGGTATCAGAGCTTTGCTTTGAGAAACTTTGATCTAGAAGACATGGAGCTTGAATCTACAAATAGTGGTCCTACTGCAAAGCTACCCATACTCAAATTGGGGGAGTATGAGATGTGGGCTATAAGGATTAAGCAGTACTTTCAGATCCAAGACTATGCACTCTGGGAAGTGATAGAAAATGGTGATTCATGGGTCCCAATATCTCAAACAACTGAGGAGAATGGGATAACAACTTTAAAGATGTCTACACCTGCAACTGCAGAAGAGAAGATAAAGAAAAAGAATGATGTCAAAGCTAGGGGTTTGTTACTCATGGCACTTCCAAATGAACATCAGCTAACATTCAGTCAATATCCAGATGCTAAATCTATGTTTGCTGCCATTGAAACAAGATTTGGAGGTAATGCAGCTACCAAGAAAACTCAGAAAACTCTCTTGAAGCAACAGTATGAGAATTTCAGTGCAACAAGTGCAGAGTCTCTTGACTCTATTTTCAATAGGCTTCAGAAGATAGTCAGTAGGCTTGCTATCTTGGGTGTGATCATTGCCCAAGAAGATTTAAACTTAAATTTTTTAAGCAGCTTACCACCTGAGTGGAATACTCATGTAGTTGTTTGGATGAATAAGCCTGAGGTTGAGACTATGAGTATAGATGATTTGTACAACAATTTCAAAATTGTTGAACAAAAAATAAAGAAAACTGTTGGTACATCTAGTGGTGTTCAAAACTTGGCCTTCATGACTGCACCAAGCTCTAGCAGTACCAATGATGCTAACACTGCTTCTTCACAAGTTAGTGCTGCTAGCCCTAGTGTTAATACTGTGTATGCTTTCATGGTTGAAAATCCAAATGGTTCTAATGTCCTACATCAGGACTTAGAGCAAATTCATGAAGATGATTTGGAAGCAATGGATTTGAAGTGGCAGCTCTCTTTGCTAAGTGTGAGAGCAAAGAAGTACTATCAGAAGACAGGCAAGAAGATTTTCATTAATGGTAATGATATTGCTGGATATGATAAATCTAAGGTGGAGTGTTACAACTGTCATAAGTTGGGACACTTTGCCAGGGAGTGCAGAGCACCAAGAAGCAAGGAAGGTCAGTTCAGAAATCAAGACAACACCAGGAAGCAAGGAAACAATAAAGACACTTCAAAGGCAATGTTGGCTATTGATGGTGTAGGTTTTGATTGGAGTGACATGGCAGAAGAACAAGTTCAGACAAACATGGCTCTAATGGCATTTTCAGACTCAGAGGTATACACTGATAAAACTTGCTCTAAAACTTGTCTGAAAAACTATGAATCTCTTAAGAAACAATATGATGATTTGGTTGCTAAACAACATCAAACTGAATTTAAGGCAATTACTTATAAAAGAGGACTAGATACTGTTGAGGCATAACTTGTCACATATAGGAAGAATGAGGTTCTTTTTAGTAAAGAAGTTGTTGTCCTTAAAAGAGAAGTAGGAATCAAACAATATGAAATTAATATGCTTAAAACAGAGTTTGAAAAAGTTAAGCAAGAAAAAGATGCCATTGATTTTAAAATTGAGAAATTTGGTAAGGCCTCAAAAGACTTAGATCAGTTGTTAGGAAGTCAGATAACTGACAAGAAGTGGACCCCGATGCGCACCATGGGCTTCCTTTAAGCTTTCTTCAACTGCCCTTTGCGTATCAGCCTCTTCATCACCATACAACGGTTCCTTATCTGGAACACCTTCATCAACAACTTCATCAATCAGCTGTAAGGAGCTCTTTGGCTTTCGCTTCTTTGTTACCTTACCAGCTTTAGATCGTTTGGCTGGAGATGGTGCCTCAAATGTCTCCGTAACCAGCTTTTGTTTCTTCTCCTAAGGCTTGGCATGTGTAGGTTTGGGTTGTTGAGACTTGGAGGCCTTGGCGGCTGCAGGTTTTGTGATTGGTGCTGCTTTAGGTGTTAAAGGCTTAGATTGCTTGACTGCTTTGGGTTTTATTTTTATTTTATTTTTTTGTTTTTATTTGGGGGTTTTAAAAAAAGCCTGAGCAGTTTAGTGCAGGAGAGTCAAGATCACTAACTTCTTCACCAGCAAGATATCTTTGATGCTTAGCTACTTTCTCTAGGTAAGCATTATAGTATTGTTCACCTCGAATGTCATCAGTGATAAGATCATTCGGAATAGGTATCCTAAAGACTTCTCGTTTGGTTCCCTTAGCGCTAAACTTGAGATATCCAAGGACATGCTCTTTATTAGGCAAATGAAGTGGAGAACCTGGTCTCGGGTGGAACTTGTGCTTGCTTTCTAAGTAATAGACGATCAGCTTGGTGAACCTAACACTCGAGATCACAATAAGGGTGGCTTTCTTCTTTCCCCTAGTATGCTGTGCTATATTCTTTTTGTCTTATGAATGTATGGATGGATAGGGTGAATTATCCAACATCCTTTTTTTCTGCATAATCGATATGGGCTCGATTGACGACGCCCCAAAGAATCTGCAACACTGGAGCCCTTGGTCTTTCAAACCCTGAAGTCTTTCCCATAAGGCACAAATTAATGATTATTGTGAGTGCTCTCCACGGTTGAAACATGTCATTAGTCTAGACATCAGATAAGGTTCTGACAACTTTCGGGTAACCCAGATCGTTGACAAATTTGATAAGAGCAACAGAGTTTGGGAGGTGAAGAAAATGGGATTGTTTGGTGTCGACTGGTGTGATATGAAGTGCGTCTCTAAGTGTGTCTTTAGTGAGATCGAACCATTGCTCATCTAGTTGACACCTGTAACACCCGACGATTTTGTCATATCGAACAGTGTTCCAAAACTGTTGAATATAGATTGATGGAATTGTCAAGGAAGCAATGAAAGCTCTAAAGAAGTTGGTGTTCTTCAGAATGTCCACCGCAATCTTATAGATTGGATTGCTTTGCGACCTTTCAACGTCCAAGTAGCAGTTGCTTTTTCCTACAGGCACCCATCTGATGCGAGGCAGGATTTGATCATCAGTACGAGTGGGTGGTGCCATAGCAGGTGCTTGTTCATAGGAGCATTAAAATAACAACAGTCCTTTGTTCTGCAACAGACAGGCACATTTACAACAAGAGTACATACAGAAAAGTAAATGTTAGATGTGAGCAGATGCTCAGGAGTTAATCACTTATGGACTAAATCCAAGAAAAGGACACTTTGATCATATTTAAAGAGGTTATCAATAGATTTGGTCAACTCTTGAGTCAACGAAAGTTAAATTATAGAAGAGAAGACAAAGTGCAATGACCAAACCACAACGACCAACTCGCAATTTTCAAGCAATGCTAGACAAAACGCAGGGGTTAAAGCACACTAGGCAAAACGCAATTGAATATTTTATTAGAAAGTACACAAAACGCCGTCACATCAACAAAACGCAATCACATGCAAGTCGCAAATCTCAGCCAAACAAAAAGCAATCAATCAAGACGCAATGAATATTTTATTAAAAATAATCAAAACGCAATCTATTCAAAATGCATGAGACAAGCCGCAACAAGCAAAACGCAAAGCAACAAAACGCAATGAATATTTTATTCAAAATAATCAATACGCAGTTAATCAAAACGCAAGGAGCAAATCGCAACAGGCAAAACGCAGGCAATATAATATTCAAATAATAGACAAAACGCAATCATTTGAAAAAATTTCAAAATGAGGGCTTTATTATTTTAATATTTTAATTGTCTTCAAAGCAAAACGCAATAATTGCGTTTTGACCTGTTTAACATTTATAATCAAATCGCAACTTAGTTTAAGTAACCAAAACGCAACCAAGAGTTGATAAGCAAAACGCAATCATGAATACCCAGACAAAACGCAAACAAGAACATCAAACCAAAACGCAACCAAGAACATTTGAATGCGCAGATTCTAACTTACAAATCAAGGTATCCACGGCATAGTTAGATCATTATATACATTCAATGATACTTACTAACTAATATACCAACAGCAAACATCACCACAAACATCACACGATCACATGTTTGACTCAAAAAGTCAACTTATTGCACGAAAATCACATGGACCATAAATTGGCTATTAGGGAAACAAATAGGACATTAACTAAGCATCAATGAATGGTCTAAAGCTAACTGAGACGTCCAATAAAACATAACCCACACACATATAGATATCTATATATATATAAATATATATAATATATAATATATATACATATAAATACGTAATAATAAGGAAGATAATCAATAATAATATAGTATGGTATTTCCGTCGGGTTTTAGAAAATCGCTTTTAACCAAAGCAATTATCAAAAACCTTCCGGGTCGTTTCCTCGGCGAGAAGTGAATTGGAAATCTACGTCAAGTTGTTAAATCGAGCTTGAATATAGCATAAAAGTTTTTGGGTTTTGTTTGGTTTTCTAAATCTACTAAAATGGAAAGCATATAAAAGGGAAACTAAAGTTTTGGATTTAAACTATTTTTAAACTAATATTAATTTTAAGATTAAAAACTACAAGATTATACTAAAATTGATCTAAAAGATATAAATGACGAAAATGCTTGCTAAGTGACGTGAAATGTTCATTAAGTGCGGGTTTAAGGTTTAACGAATTAAAATCCTTCGAAAACAAATTTTAAGAAATTAAATGACAAGTAAAGTAAAATGCTTTTTAAAATAAAATAAATGACAAGTATTTAAATTGCATTAAAAATAAATGACGGTATTTAAATTGGAAAATTCTAATGACTATTAATTTTTTAAACCTTTTTAAACCCGCACCTAAATTCCAAATCACTAATCACTTAGCAAGCACTAATGAACTACTCACTAATCATAACAAATAAACTAGCAACAATCATAAGATCAAACATAAACATTTTAAGCTAATAATTCTAAACTACTAGTATTAAAAAGGGAAAAAGGGTAACCGAATGAAGAACCGCAATGATATAAAACCACCCGATCTTACAAACTTAATAAACAAATAAGTTTATCACTTTAAAGCTTTTACTTTACTAATTAGCTAATAAAGGTGTCAACTTTATCCACTAATTATTTTCATAAAAACTATAAAGATCAAAACCTTATTTATTTATCAACCTTATAAGACCCTTAAGCTCCGGCCTTAGATGTAGAAGGATGGAATAAGAAATAAGACATGAAAAGTTAGAACAAAATAAGCTAATAAAAAGATGAAAACTTTAGATCTAAATCCACCCGAAACTAAGGTGTTCAATCAAGTGAACTCGGATCGGGTATATTTAAGGATTTAGATCTAAGAAAAATAAGCTAGAATTAAAAAAAACTAAATTTATGCTAAAAAAATAAGCTAGAAATATAAGATCTATTATTTTTAGATCTAATCCACCCGAAACTAAGGTGTTCAATCAAGTGAACGAGAGACGGGTATATTTAAGGATTAGATCTAAAAACAATAAGCTAGAAAAATAAGCACTCGAAAATAAGCTAAAATAAGCTCACTCGAAAAGCTCTAAATCAAAAACAATATAAAATAAGCTAGTCTAAATAAGCTATTGAAGAAGCTTATTAGAATATAAGCTTAAGAGATCGGATCCAAAAATAAGCTATAAGCATGAGCTTATTTGGAAATAAGCAAAAGAAAAGAAAGAGTAGAAGAAGAATAAGCATAAAAAGAAAATAAGCATCAAGTAATAATAAGCATTAAATAAAAACCAACCTTAAATATCTTCATTAATAAGCTCAAAAAATCTTCATTACAATAAGCTAAATAAGCTCTAAAAGCTTTTACAATAAGCTAAAAAGTATACTACACTACTCCTAAAACTAAAAAAAACACACACTAAATTACTCTCTAAAATTTCTCTTACTAAATTCTAACACCTAAATGAGCTGCTGCGTGAAGTATATATAGCCCCAAGTAGGTGGGGGCAATTTCGTCCTTTCAAGCCTTCATCCAATTATATTGCTGGATCTAGGGGTATTTTCGTCATTTTGCACTCCACCAACCGCCTCATTATTGCCCATGATTGGCACACGCCTACCTCGTACTGACTGCTACAGTACCTCGGACTGACACACGCCAGTGCCACGTGTCACCATCTGATTGGTCCAGCCGTCACCTGAACAGTACCTCGTACTGACGTGTACTGACACCTCGGACTGCTACAGTACCTCGTACTGACGCTCTGCCACCTCGTACTGCTACAGTACCTCGTACCTGCACATCTGACACCAATCATTAGAAGCGCCACGTGTCACCACCTGAGTGGTGCCACGTGGCATTTTCACTGTTCACCCACCGTTGGTCAACCGCCGCCGGACCACCGGTCAACGGTGGTCAACGACGGTGGTCAACGGTGGTCAACACCGCCGGACCACCGCCGGACCACCGGTCAACGGCGGCGGTCAACGGTGGCGGACCACCGTTGACCACCGCCGGACCACTGCCGGACCACCGGTCAACCACCGGTCAACGGTGGTCGACGGTAAGTCAACTGCCGGGTCGGGTCAGGTCTTGGGCCGGGTCTGGTCGGGTGACCTTGGCTATAGAAGCATATGGCTCTAGCCGGTGGGCTAGAGCATAGCTTTAATTATACAATGCAAAATTTAATATAAGACCCTATTTTAACTTGGTTTGGGTCATTTATAACTAAAGGTTCAAACAGGGACGAAAAAGGTTCAAAATAAAAAGGTTTAAATATAAAAGGCCGTCTTGGTTTTGGTACGTTGGACGCTTTTTTCTTGCTCTTTCAATGGTGTGATCGAAGGTATTTTTCACGACTTCGTATTGACTTGATAAGTGGGAAAACGTCGTCGAAAGTCACACGAAAATTACCGTTTTTGCTTCGTTTTCAATCCTTTTTGTTTAACACTTGGGAGGCTTTAAGCTAGACTTATATAGCAAATTTTAGTCATTATTCAAGCTTGTATAACAAATATATTCAACAATCAAGACTTCTAAGAACGATATACTTTTCATATTAAGTCTCGCTTTCTAGATAATTTGATACATGGATCGTACTCGGTTTTGAAAACCATTTGTTTTGAAAACTAGAGCCACGTGACTCTGATACCAATTGTGGAAAAAGTAGAGGGGGTGAATACGTTTTCGATTAAAATTTAAAACTTTCGCATTAAATATCCGAACAATCGTGACTTATTATGAAAATTATCAAATATAGTCTATGACTATATGTAAAATGGAAATCATACAGAAAGCAAATTGTCACAACACAATCATAAACATCTACCCACAACATAAACATAATTAACGAGTAAAGAAATAGTGATATGTAAAAGAGAAAGCAAACCGAACGCGATGATTTATAGTGGT
>BQNB010050273.1:0-36708 GCA_026074375.1 Tanacetum coccineum | reverse complement strand
TTCGAATTTTTTGCGGTAGATTTACTGATTTAGTACTGCCGTATATATTTGCATTTGACACTAAATGCATTGATTGACTAAAAGTTTTTAAGCAAACAACGTTACCATATATAATTAAAATGTCAAAAAAGCACAAAATCTTCAACAATTTGTTTAATTATTTCAATAGTGTAATTTAGGTTAACGATCTCATGGAGGTATTTATAACAAACTACGGGGTCATAAATTACCGCAAATAATAACAAACTTAATTTGACACCCTATAAAATAACAGACTAGAATGGTCGTAAGTCGTAACATGTAAAACGAGTATACAACAAGAATACAAGTCGCAAATATGAAGAGTATACAACAGAGATAATTTCGTTTTATAACATGTACATGTTCTATTCATGAAAATATAAGAAGCTTGTTGTTAACTTGTTATATATATATATTTAATTAGCATGTGAAGACATAAGAAAAATGACCCAAACACAGATATTTATAAAAAAGAAAAACACTAACAACAAAAGACATTCAAATCAAATATGGTACTCAAATGTAAAACGTTAACTTTCTTATGTTTCCTACATGGTTTTCAATCAACTTGTGATTTTATATATGTCTCTTTTGTGTGTAACATGATCTTTAATTTATTTCAAGAGCATATCCCACATTGATAGAAAGTTAAACTCATGAAGACTACATAAGTTCGAGTGTCATTGATAAAATAGGCCAAATTGGAACATAGACAACAAAATTTGTTGCGTTTGTCTTTAATTTGAATTTTTCAAGATTAAGTTAACTTTAACATTTTGAATTCAGTAAATAAAATGGAAGGATTGACACAAAAAGGGAAAGGTTGACATAGTTTTCTCACTGAAATTTTTATTCACAGAATGTATTGAAGTGTATCATTAATAAACATGTTTAACTTTTATAATTTGTAGTTGTAACTTAAATAAAAAATAAAAAACTATATATGGGAAGGATCTTTTCCATTGCCTATATAAACATAAATTCATTTCATAAATCAAGTCTAATAGGTATCCAGAGACAAGGAATCAAAAAGAGCAAATAATCTTCACACATATAGTACAAAAAGGCATGAGGCCGATTGTGTGTGGGAGGCAAAGAGAGGTGTAGATTTTGAAGACAATAAGGTATTTAATTGATCTTCTTTCTTTCTTCTATGATGTTCTTCATGTGAAAATTTTCACTGGCTAAAATTATTACTTCTTTTCATCAAATACTACTTGAACCTTTCTTCTTCATTTAATAAAATTCTTTCATCCTTATGTTATAAGTTCCTATGTCGTATTTAGTTTTCTACAACTAATTATAAAATGTGACTCACTCTTTCTTTGTTTTTCTTCTTTTGCCACTTGCAGCCCAAATGACTCATACGTGATGCATATCTCACCCTCTTGTTCTTATATTGTAAGTTTTCCTGCATTTAGAGCCCAAATGACCCGGAGGTGATGGTGTTGTAGGAGCTAAAGAGGAATGGATCTTGGTTCTCAAATGAGTTTAAGATAGTTGACTTTAGTTGCTTCTACCTATTCTATGAGATTGTTTAAAACTTGTACAATATTAAATTTCATTGTTAATTCATCCCATTAGTTTATGTTTGCAATATCTTATATTTTTTCAATTGAAAGTTGGCTACTTTAAATTTAAATTAATTTTTCTAAGGTAAAAAATAGAAGTATAAAAATATATAGTGATCGTTGAGAGTTGATTATTCTATGCAAAGAATATGAAGTACCTTTTGATAAAATAGGAGAAGAGTTGATCAACGTGAAAATCAAATGATCACGGGTAAGTGTTAACTTGTGTATCCTTGTGTATAATATGAGCATTAACTTGTGTATCCTTGCCATTTAAATGAAAACCGTAAATTAAATTGTAATATTTATCTATATACTACATATAAAGCATTTAACTACTTTTCCAATTTCAACTTTTTTGAAAAAAGTATTTTAGGAAATGTTGAAAAACTTTAAATCGGCTTGAATACATACAAGCATAGAAAGTATTTTAAGAAATGTTGTAATTGTTTATTACCACCCAATCTTGAATGTTGAAAAGTTGAAACTATTTTACGAAGTTCTTAATAATTTCGGTTGTAAACATAGAAGGTCTACTATATTCGCGAGTGTTGAATAATTTCGGTTGGAAAAATGGAATGTCTTTAATAATTTCGGTTGGAAAAGGAAATGTGTTGTTTGTCATACACACACCATGGCTGTTCATTACTACACATGAGTCTATTGGTGGCAAATTTTTAAAGTCTTTTAAATTTGAAGTTCAAATTAAACAACTCTTATGCCTATATAAACAACCCATGAAACCTTGATTCATATCATAATTGCATTCGCATATCAAAAGAAGACAAAAGATGGAACTAGAAAATGAAAGAAACGTTGATGATGATTTTGAGGTTCGTTTTAAATGTTGAATGTTACACAAAACACTTATCACAATATCGTACATCGTTAATTATCTACCGCTAAGAATTTCCGCCGTTATGCGCGGTATTCGTCTAGTAAATTACAATTGAAACGTAAATCATTAGCTAAATTGTTACAAATCACTTTCAACTAAATAAAGTTACACTTAAATAATGGCTAAAACGGATATTATACATTACTGTAATTATTTGTGTTGTTTTGATATGTTAATTTTATCTTTATTCTTGTTGTTTCAAAGATCTTTGAGAAAAATTATCTGAAATTGGTATAAACGAAACCTAACATACAAACAGGTGACCTATAAGTTAGGTTTGGTATATCAGTGGCCTAAAAAATGTTTAATACTTGAATGACATCTGGATATATATTGTGTAACAATTCACATTTTCACACCTTTTTACATCAATAAACATTCAATTATTTATTTTAAACTTTTACGCGTTCATTTTAAATTTTCATCATTTAGTTAAATCACGTAAACTAAAAATTTACTTTCAACGTAAACGGGCATCAAACAAATAAAAGTTTACGTCAATTAAGTATTATAAATTTATTATAATGATAATTTAAAACTTTTTACTATTTATTTTTATTTGTTACGTAAATCGTTTACGTAACGAAATAAAACTACATTTATGCATGCATGGCAAATCATTAACCCATCTATACTTCAACAAATGCCCACCATTATACCCAATACCCAAAAATATATTGCAAAGCTACATATACATATACATGAAACGAATTTTATGCTTACACATTTATACAACACTTGAAATTAAATCTAATGCTCCACTAACAAGATTAAATAACATTATGTGTTATCCTTTGGATCAAAGCCTAAAGTAAAAGCACCATTTCAAGCCATTATTTTACTTGTTCTTGTCCCCCATGTGTGTGTTTATTCGGAATCATAGGGCAGAAGGAGCATGCTTATGCTTGTTTACATCAACTCTTACACAAAGAGGAACTTGTCATACCTTGCCATAGCAATTTTATAACGAATTTATTTTCAGGATTTCTGCAATGCTTACGTGGACACATAAATGCTTACGGGTCATTCTTGGTTGCCTAGTAGGATTATAAATTGCTGATATGAAAACTATTTGATGACATGGAATCAGAATGTTGATGACATAAATTATTTGGTGATTATGTGGCATTAATCTTGCCAATTCAACTTTCTGATAGAAAAAAATTGTTCTCACTCTTTCATTAAGATAATTCTTCTCACTAAATCAATTCCCCATTATACATAGGCAAAACGAGAGATTTTCTATTCTATTAAGTAGTTGCATAAACTAAAAAAAATGTACAAAGAGAACCACATCAATTTTTTATATGCGATTCTGTATACCCAATTTAAACTTGTTATCACACTAGTTATTTAAAGATGTCACTACTTCTACTTTCCACCACCTATGTAGGACAAGTTGTCTAAACATAACTATCAAATCATGGCATACAATAAGCACTACCCCGATACATACATCCCAATTACTCTATAACTTGTTTGATTCCAAGGGAAAGAAGAACGGATAAACTGAAAATCATTCATGCATACCAGCATGGTACTCACACAAAACATCAGGTTTGAAGGCGATTTTTGTTTAAAGTTTTTCTAATTTTACGCTTTCTAGCGAATATTGTTTAACGATTTTCTATAATAAATGATAGTTCCTAGAAGATTGTGTGTTTGTATTATGAGATTGTGAATTATTTATACGTCATATTATTATATGTAATTTTAAAAAGTTATTAATTTTAACTCTAAACATATTAAATTCTAACTTTAAACATATTAAATTCATTATATAAGTTAAACTTTACTATTGTAACATCAAATTAATTTCATCTCTACACTATATAATAGATGAGATCATGACTCATCATTACCACTTCATCGCCCAGTCAATGATAACTCATCGATGACATGACATGCATCATATAGACAACTTCTAGAAATACAATGCGAATATTTATGATGAGTGGCATATTTTTAATATTAAACTTATCAAGTGACTAGTTATTTAATTTTATTTATAATTTAGGGATATCATATCATAATTTCAAATCATACATCATTTTTAACCAAAGTAAGCTATAGTTTCATTTAATAGATATGTTTTAATCGTTCTTTGTTGGGAAGAAACATAACGAATTAATATAACTGTGTTTCTTTTATTTGAATCCTTACTAAACGATATTATAATAAATAACTAATAAACTCTCCTCAAATCGGTTCTTGGATCTATGCCCATATTCCATGTTGGATTATGGTAGTCGAAAGCACGAATACGTTACGAATATAAGTGAGCCTATTGGGGGCACACACGTTAATACACGGAGAACACGTTTATACTTCACTTTAATAATACCAAGGACCGTAAATGAACAAAGCCCGAACCCCAAGGACATACCAAAGTGGCCGGTTCCTTAGAAGGTTCAAATAGGGGTATTTGTTCGGTAAAGGGATATGGAGAACAAGGGAATGAGGTATTGTATTGCAACAAGGACTTGTCTCCTAGTTCATCTAGTCTAAGGGTTGATGAGTATAAATACTCCTCATCATTCATTCACTTTAGGCGACATATACAATATCCTTATAACCTAAATATTGTTTCGGTTTCTTGTTCTTTTTCCCTCACCGATCTCAGCTAACATCTTTAAGAGGGTTTGTTGATTTTCGGTTTATATATCACAACCGAATTTGCTTAAACATCAAAGGTTTAAGTTGTTCATTCTTGTTTCTCTCCTAGCTCGACACACAAGATTGTATACAAGGTGGAACACATAAAGTTAGCTAGGTTAACACAAACAGGTAAAAACTTAACTTTGATATATCGCGTTTGTCCACATGTCCCCCACGTCCCCCCTACTTAAGAGAAATTTTGTTCCGGAAATTTAGCTAATCTCATCTACCAAAACGTCAACAACCAAAATCGATATGTAGTCTCATAAATTTTCTCCCGTTCCCAATGTATACTTAGACCACCTCAAGAACTTCCAACGAACTTTAACAATTGGATTCTACTTCGTTCCAACTTTTTAACTCACTGACTCCATAATCTATGATTAGGTCTCAACAAAGTGTAAAGTTTGTCTACCCTAAGTTCTTCCAATGGAACATGCAGGATTGCATCCCCAAACACATCTTTCCAGGATTACACATGAAATGTATCGTGCACACTACTCAACTCCCGGGGCAATCTTAAACGATAAGCTACCGGACCTATTGTTTCAAGAATCTTAAACGGTCCTACATATCTCGGAGCCAATTTACCTTTCCTTTTGAAACGTACTGCACCGTTCTAAGGCAACACTTTTAGTAACACTTGATCACTAAATTCAAATTCCAATGGCTTACGCCTATTGTCAACATAGCTCGTTTGACGATCTCTAGCTGCTTTGAGTCTCTCCTTAATCAATGCCACTTTGTCGGTAGTTTCATGCACCATTTCTGGACCAATCAATCAATTCTCTCCGACTTCAGCCCAAAGGACAGGTGACCTACACTTCCTTCCATACAACGCTTCAAATGGAGGATGGGAGGAGGGAGAGGGGGATGGAAAGGGTTGGTGATCACACGAATACTTGAATGATAACTATTATTATAGGAAAACTCAGCTAAAGGTAGATGAGGAAAACTCAGCTAAAGGTAGATGAGTATCCCAACTACCACCAAAATCAATCATGCACGCTCTTAACATATCCTCCAAAGTTTGAATAGTATGCTCACTTTGTCCATCCGTTTGAGGATGATAAGTCGTACTCATATCCAACCGGGTTCCTAAGGCTTTCTGCAACGTTTGCCAAAATCGCGAAGTAAATCATCCATCTCGATCAGAAATAATTGACATTGGTACTCTATGCCTTGCTACAATCTCATCATATAGAAGTCTTGACAACTCTCATCTATACATGTCCTTCACGTATCGCTAGAAGATGACTGAGGACTTAGGTCCAGCTCCTATCGACTATTCTCCAAATCATATCATACCCACTACTTGACCTTGGCAACTTAGTGATGAAATCCATAGTAATTTTGTCCCATTTCCACTTAGGTATCTCTAGCTATTGTAGCAAACCTGGCGGTCTCTGATGTTTAGCCTTTTCTTTTGAGCAAGTCAAGCACTTACTAACATAAGTAGCTACATCCTTCTTCATACGTGGCCACCAATACATGCCTCTCAAATCATAATACATCTTATCCGCTCCTGGGTGAATAGAGTATCTCGTAGTGTGTACCTCACCTATAATCATAATCATTATATTACCAATCAAAGTAGCCTACATTCTAACCATAGATTACAAATTTCCATCTCCCTTCTTTTCCATTTGCTGATCTAAGCCACACAACATTCTTGCTGGCGCGTTCTCTTCCTTGATCGCCCCATTCTGAGCAGCCAACAACTTTTCCTTAATGCTAGACTAAATCGTCATAGACATTGCTCGCACTTGCTTCGGTTTCACTCTTTCCTTCCTACTTAACGCGTCAGCTAATCGTAATCACTAAACAATTCAATCCATCTTCTTTGGCACATATTTTAACTCCTCCTGGTCGAATATATGCTGAAGACTCTTATGATCTGTATAGATAACACTTTTCGTTCCGTACAAGTAATGTCTCCAAATCTTAAGGGCAAAACTACTACACCCAACTCTAAATCATGCATGGTATAGTTCTTCTCGTAAATCTTCAATTGCCGCGATGCATACGCAATCACCTTGCCTCTTTGCATGAGCACACATCCCAATCCTTGATTTGATGTATCACAGTAAACTACAAATCTTCTGCTCCATCAAGCAATGACAAAATTGGTGCATTACACAAATTGTCCTTTAAAGTCTAAAAATCTTCCTCTTGCTCCACGCCCCACTCATACTTTTTATTCTTCAGTGTCAGTGAGGTAAGGGGTTTAACAATCTTAGAAAAATTCATGATGAAACGTCGATAGTAACCAACCAATCCCAGAAATGAATGTATTTCTGACAGTGTCTTCGAAGCTTTCCAATTCTTCACTGCTTTAATTTTGCTTCGGTCTACATGAATACCATTGCTATTAACCACATGCCCGAGAAAATGTACTTCTTGTAACCAAAATTCGCACTTAGAAAACTTGGCAAACAACCTCTCTTTCTTTAGTAGTTCTAAAACTAATCTCAAATGAATCTCGTGATCCTCCTTGAACTTCGAATATATCAAGATGTCATCAATGAACATAATGACGAACTTATCTAGATATGGCTTGCACACCCGGTTCATTAAGTCCATGAAAACTCCTGGTGCATTTGTCAACCCGAAAGGCATAACTGTAAACTTAAAGTGTCTATAACGCGTTCTAAATGCCGTTTTTGGAATGTCTTCTTCGTGCACTCTCAACTGATGATAACCAAATCAAAGGTCTATCTTAGAGAAGTAATCCGAGCCTTGCAATTGATCAAACAAGTCGTCCATCCTGGGGAGAGGATAACGGTTCTTGACGGTTAACTTGTTCAACTCTCGGCAGTCTATGCACATACGAAATGAACAGTCTTTCTTCTTAACGAACAACACGGGTGCTCCTCACGGAGAGTGACTCGGTCGAATAAGACGTGTATCAAACGAATTTGAAGGGTTACAAGTTATTAAATAAGGTAGCAAACGAATATCGAATCAAAGGCTAAGAAACACATAAGGAATTTCACAGGTGCAAATAAATACCAATCAATGCCATGGGAATCCTTTAAAAGAAAAGATAGAATATCTTTACCAATAGAGAACGCAAATGAAAGGATTAACAAAATGTACAATGACAAAAGAATCACATATCAAATTAACGATACATATCAAGATGGATAAATGAGAAAGGTAGAATTCTTATAACCATAATTGATTTTATCTAAGAGAACCAATTAAACACGTTTTTATAAAAAAAATATTTCAAAATAATAAAATCACATTATATATATATATATATATATAAACAAATCATTTTAAATAAAGAAATCACTTTAAATATAATTTCGTAAGACTTATTTTAAACATGGTTTTCATAAAAAGAAAATTCAGAGACAGTCATTTAAAGGTGTATCGTATTTTACCTATATAAATCATTTTAAACATATTAAACAGAGTTTTCATATTCAACCGATATCACATCGAATTCATAAAATCATTGTAAACTTAGTTTTCATAAGAATAAAGAGACGGACAAATAAACGCGGTATCACCATGTATTCATAAAATGATTTAAAAAATAGTTTTCCCCAAAGCCTCATCAAAATATAACTCAAAGGATTTTTTATAGATCGTCATCAATATAAAATATGCAACACAATCAAAGGACATCGTAATACCAAAAGGGATTGCAAAATACCGTAAGGTATCTAACATAAATCTATGGTTTGAAGGCGAAAAAGAGTACAAGGAACCATATAGTCAGAATAAAAATCAAACGAACACGTACAAGAGAAACTCATGCAAGACATCACGAACCAAATGAAGAACGTAAGGTCTTATCCATAATAACGATCAAAAGAGAAAACATAGAAAAACATCAATACTAACACGTCGCAAACATGTTACAAAAACCAAAGGATATATAAAGAAGGAAGTAAATATCTGCACTAACATGTTACAAACAAATAGTGCTTAAAAGGAAAAATTCGATATTCGTACGAGTAATCAATGCAAGGAAGAACCAATGAAACGTACCAATTGCCAAAAGTAGCATAACCGATCAACCAATACATATCAAGTCGCTAAATGGGTAAGATAGAACATTCGTACTAACATTATACGCACACAGAATGCTACAATGAGAGTTAGATATCCTGAACGAACAACCCAATAATCATAATAGTAGAAACAAGAGATTTCCAATATATTCGTAATCGTTAGGCAGAAAGGAACTTGCTGACTACGCAACTAAGCCCAATAATATCAAACATTAGTTAAGAGATGAATCCCCTAACAATACAACTATCCTTATCATGAGCGCACATATCACAACATCTTACACTACCGCATTACAAACACACATTGATCAATGCAATCATGGTCACAAGTCTACGTTTGTGATGCCTTTGTAATTATGTTGGCCACCCATAATTATAATTGCATCCTTTCACACGTGTACTTACTTCCAGGACTACACATCTTAATGATAACTCACAAATATATACATATACCACATAGCAATTTCACTTGATCCCAATATAACACAAACACGATGCCCCAACGAAGCAATACTTATTTACATAAAGATAAAATAGAAAATGACAGAAAGAAAATGAAAGTCTCATAGCGCCTCAAAATACGAAATATCCGAAAGAAATCATCGATAATAGCAACGTGTCGAGGTAAAAGATGGAATAAACTTATGTTAGGCCTCGCTTGGGTTTGACTTTGCTTTTGCAAGAGTCAACCGACTCCGCGGGTCTAGGCCTGCTACGAGCATCCGACCAGAGATCTAAGGCGGCCTCTTCCTCCGACTCTTCTAACTTCCATTCCTCCTTCGGTTCCTTGAGAGGCTCCTTCTCAATTGGCTCCTCTACTTGATCTTCTGATATCGAGTAGTACGTAGGTCGAAATAAAACTCAGAGAAAAGCATGAAAACAAAACGCCTAGATAGCTAAACACATAGATCCTATTATACAGCTATATGAAGGACTCCTAGGTTGTAGTCTAGGTTAAACCACCTACTTCTCTATAACCAATGGCTCTGATACCAATCTGTCACACCCCGCCAAGGCGGAAAAATAAGGCGTAACAAGATAGGCATCATCACAACACATTGATGTCAACAATAGAGAAGAACTAGAATGCAACTAAATAAAATCCAAAGTGTTATGACGACACCTAACACAAGAGGGGTCTTGTATTGAGGTTATTCGCACACACAATACGTAGACATAGAATTAAATCCAAACATAACCACATGATTATTCAAAATATCCAAAGTACGAAAAATATGAAATGAAGTCTCTAGAAAAGAAGGCTCCATAAAGCAGATTTCCTAAAGTCTCTCTAGCCACGCAAATTAACATCCTTAGCCTCACTATGCTCACCTGAAAATGATACTTTAAAACGTCAACATAATGTTGGTGAGATTCATAGGTTTGACACAAAAACTTACTCTCACTATGAATCATAAGCATTATGACATACATGAATATTATACACAAATGCAAGCAATTAAATCATCACATAGCATGGGATAGGGGTACCCCTCCGATCCATTAAGTCACACAGCATGGGATAGGCGTGCCCTTCCGATACATTAAGTCACACAACATGGGATAGGCGTACCCCTCCGATCCATTAAGTCACACATCATGGGATAGGCGTACCCCTCCGATCTAACAAATCATGAAGCATGGGGTAGGCGTACCCCTTCCGATCTAACAATGCATACACATAAGCCATATAATATCAAGTAATGTCCCAAAAAAAGTAAGCAACTATTCACAGCTCTTAAAACATTTCAACATCAATTAAGTATCATTTTCACCCCAAGAAAACATAGAAAAAGAGGCTATGAATACTCACCTTAAACTTTACAATACGTACAAAAGTCCAAGAAAAATCTTGATCTTTGAAGCTTCAAAAAAAATATAAAAATGGTGGCTAGGGTTTTGTGAAGGGTCGACAGGCAGAGAACACAGAAAAAAAAGTATTTGACTGATTTTGTTTCTTTTATAAAACCATAGTTGAACTTCTAGTAGGATTGGGTTTTGTCTCCTTTTTTTTCTTTTTGTAAGCCGACCCAACAAACCCCCTTTTTAATAATATAACTTTTTTTTATAATTTTTTTTATAAAACTTTCAGTCCATTTATGTTTTTTATATAAATTTTTTTTTTCTTTTACACTTTTACTAAAATATTTATTACATATTTACATTAAACCCTTAAATAAATACACAACTTAAATTAAAAACACCTATACTACTTATTAAATTTTTCCTAAACTATATTTATTTATTACAACCTAATTAAATTATAAAACCTTAATATACTAAATAATCTATACCCGAATCAACGATTCACACTCGACATCACTAAATTTTCAATCGCTCAAAATGCTCAAATGCACTAACATTCCAAAATCATTATCCAATACAAAATAGAATGACTAAATCATCCGTTTCTATTCTCACAAACACATAGCATATCACATAAACCATCAAATCAACATAAACATAAATTAAAACACATAAAGTTAGCTAGGTTAACACAAACGGTTAAACTAACCTTGATAAATCGTGGTTGTCACAATGGATACGTCGTATTCATGGAAATGGATACGCCGTATCCACCCTAAACCTTCAATACGTCGTATCCAAAACTTGGATACGCCGTATTGAACCATCAAACCCAGAACCTGCAGAAACATATGCACTAAAGCCTTTTTGACCCAAAACTTGACTTCCAAGACTCGATGCTTTACAAAAACTTCTAGAACTCAATTATAATTCATATTAAACCATTACATAACGTTTGTTGTCTCAACAACCCACTAAACATACTTTACAATGTAATGGGTGTTTTTCCAAACACTCCTTTTTAACCCATTTCACAAACACTTAAACACCTACTATAACAATTGAGTTACCCACTTTGACTTCTGCATTTACAAGTTACCTGACACTCGACAAGAAACATTTAAAAATCACTTTGTGACACTGATGTGCTATCGTGTAGGGTTAATTTATTGATTATTAAGTTTTAAATTTATATTTAGCCGACTTATCCTAAAACAACTCTTTAACGGGTAATGTACCCGATCGGGTGGAGTTTCTTGGTAAGTAGGGTGTCGAACACTAAGAGTTTGGTCGTCAACCTTATATTCTATCAGTATTTTAATTAATCTAATTAAGTTAATTCTAATTACTTGTTAAACCTATGCTAAACCTAGTTCTAATGATAATGGGGGGTTTTCAGCCTGAGAGACTGGCACAGGTTTTATGGTGACAATAATCAATTCTAAACACAATAAACATGTAAGAAAACAATCAAAAGATAAAAGAGCGGTACAAGCCAAATGATAGAAAACTGTATTAGCCATATTAAATCCGATTAAATGCTAGTTTGTTTATTTAGTGCAATGATTACTTATCTCGAAGCAGCATATCATTCTTAAGACTTAGGCGGGACATCATCCTAAGACATAGACACGTTGAATCCTGTCACAATTAACGTATCCGCATAAAGCATCCTTTTAGTTTAATTATAATCTATCTAGGGATTAAAGCAATGGTGATCTTGATAAACCCTAGCCCATCGGGACTTTACCCACTTACTGTTTGATGGTATTTTATATACTGGTAGTCCACTGTTCAAATCTTTATCAATTAATCAAGAACATACTTGTTGAAACATTACGGGTCACCTGCCGGTCCAACTAAGCTCATAATTTAAAGACAAAGACAGAACGTTATTTGTGATCCTATTGGTCCAGTAATATAAAACACGATATGGAGAGCTATCCCAGTATCTAGCTCACTTGTTAGGTGTAACTAGACCCAGTTGAATGATAGGTCGCATATTCAAACACGTAGACAAGTATCATGTGATAAACATAATTAAACTTTCAACGATAAATTAAGAAAATCGATTTTAAAACAAACCAAACATTAAATCTTCATTAAGATGGCTAATACCCTAGGGTATTAGCCCATAACCATTGTAATTATACAAGCGTGATCAAATAACCAAGGTAAACTAAACGTTTTACCGAACGATACCAAAAATTAAATGATTACAAGAGTATAGGAATTACACGGTGTCTTCTATGGAATCGTGATCGATACTTGACCTTTAGTTGCTCTTCTTCTCTTCAGAAAATCGTCTTTTATGTGTATGGTATGAAGAATATGATTTTGCACATTGAAAACTCGTTATTGAGTCTTCTATTTATAATGTCTGAAAAAGTCTGGATACACCGTATTGGGGAGTTTCCCTTGGAGTGCGCGCAAAGTTTAGAATCACTCTTCAATATCTTCCAAAAATATACTATTTGCCAAATCTCTGCATAATTATCTTGCTGGATACAACGTATAGTAGGAGTTGGATACGCTATATTGGGAAATGAGAATACGTGTTTTCTTGTGAAGTCCAGGCGCTGATACTTCGTATCTCTTTTTGTGGATACGTTGTATTGGTCAGAAATAGTCAATCTTCAAATATCTTTGTTTTAGCTCCAAAATATGCGCCTTTTAGCATGTCTTCACAAATAACTCTGTAATTACTGCAAATTACACTTTTAAGCAATTAATTATAAATTCTTGCAATAATTATATAAACGTGGTTAGTTTATTCGGGATAAATGATGGTATAAATGTGACGTTATTAAATGTCATCAAATATCCCCCACTTGAATCCTACTTGTCCTCAAGTAGACTCTAGATTATATTGAAAATGTATCCCAACCGAAGTCAATGATTTTACCGTTTAAGCACTTCTTTCATTTTAATCACATGTACAAGACCAAGCACCTCACGAAATATGGAAATGAAATCACTCAGATCACTCAACTAATCTAGGGTGTAGCATTTAAGTGGTACGCTCATTTGCTCGGTCGTAATTAGCTTCATATCATATTCTTGGCAAGGATACACATCTCCACCACTAGAGCTAAGGAGAAGCAAGTCAAAACGTAAATTGGGTTTTTATGTAAGGATAAAGGGTGATCATTCTAACAATCTTTCACCAATAGTACCACACCAACAAGGCAGCTGAAGAACACATACATGACCGTAACGACAGAATAGACATGTGTGTTCGATCACATCCTTATTCGAGTTTAACCAAGGATTAGGATGAATAATAATATAGGGAAGGGATCTTCTAGTTTTTACCAAAAGTAATAAACCAACAAGGAGGCTAAATCATGCATACATAGCCGTAACGACAGAATAGACATGCATGACTCGATCTCATCCTCGTTCGAGTAAATCCTAAGGTTAATTGCTAAGAATAGGAAGAAAATGGTTGTTAAATAAAATTCACAAAACAAATAGATTAAGCCTGAACAAATAAAGTAGTTGCTAGTAACTTTTCTTGACCGATCCACGATAAAGACTCGAAATATATACAAACGCCTCGGTCAAAGAAATGACAAAGACAACCTAAGTTGGCGTTCCCATAACGGTCAACTTCCCGAACATCCCAAAGTTACATACTTTACAAAAGTGTGATACGCACATAATACAAAAATAACATCGTTGAATATCCACGAAATCATCGATCCTATTCCAAGAATATCTTCGGTTATCAATTTAGCGAACCAACTATAAATCTTCCTTCTCTTTTTTTTGATGCATATTCTATTTTTCTATTTTTTATATTTATTTTTATAAACAAACCTCGATGCAATTTCACCGTCTTCACAATCTTAATTTTTCCGGATAATTTTTCCTTGAACACTTCTTTGTTCGACATAATAACCATAAGCTCAAAGTGCAAATACATGAGCTACATATTTCCCATTGCATTGTGCAATTTCCCGATCATAACAGAGATAGAAAATTTCACTTTGACATAGGAAATACAAAACTTTACACAAAAGCAACTAGCAACTTTGATAAAGTAGGCTTAATCTACAGAGTAGGCTAAGGTGCAAAGGTGTAACGAAATAAACATATGGTGTGAAAAAGACAGGAATGACTCAACATGTTTTTTTAAGGGATCTTACTCATATGTTGAGAGTAAGCAAAGGGTTACACGGGGTTTAACTAACCATTGTAGTTAGATTAATTTTTATAACATTTAGGCTTTTTGGTGTATTCCTAGAAATTTACCAGTTAAAAATGTTTCTCCATCTAAATCTATAGTACTCATCGTTGTGGTCTCGAGTGATATACCAAGCCAAGTTCTAAAGTCCACTACATCACCGACACACTCATATTTTTGTAGAATTTTTTAGTAAACGTTTGAAAACGGAATAGGCTTAATTCTCACAATTTGACATTAAGGGTTATAGTGCACGATGTCATGTAACTAGTAATTTATTACAGAAGTATGCTAGAAAAATTTTAAATTTGGCATAATCATTAGCATATAGCATACAATTTGTAAAAGAAAGGACAAGTAGGCGTTCTAATTCTCCATCCCCCACTTAGATTTATACAACGTCCTCGTTGTATAGATAAAATAATTAAAGAAAATGAGAAATAGAATTAGAACGAGGAACTCTCCTGATATGTTGCTCGGGATGATTTTTCAATTTGATTTCTTTGAGCAAAAGTGTGTTGACGAGGCTTCAGAATGCTCGTATGAGTTTAACACACGTATTTTTTAGAGTAAACCATATCATTGATTTTCCTTATAGCAAGGTCCTGCATAAAATATTAGAAGATAAAAGTGCAATTTCTATCTCGGTTATACAATGGTTACAATGCATGAAAACAATTAAACACACAACTGTACAGGGATTAATACGCCATATCCTAAACCCTAGAATACGTCGTATTGTTCCGGTAAAAACAAATAAATAGTTTTAAAGTACTAGAAATTTAATTACAAACTGATAACGTCTAGACACATCCATAACGGCCGTTATCCAAGGGTTCGATACCTAATATGAGTGTCTGGGAAGACAGACTCATGCAAACAATTTAAAAACAATTCAAACAATTTAAAAATGATCGGGTTGTCTCCTGGGAAGCAATTTTGTTTTAGCCGGTCTTTAAGTTAGACCTTTTTCTTCAGCTTCCACACTCTTCTCCACCAGCTTTATCGTCATTACATGTTTCATACAAAGGTTTTTGAAATCTTGAGCTTGTAATCAATCAATGAGCTATATTGGTGAACTTACTGCCAGACTTGATTCTATCACACATAAGCAAAACAAAATCATATCATAATATATATCAGAAATCAATGTATAGTACAAGTCTACAAAAGATAATAAGAGAGTACGTAATGGGGAGAGACCAAGGGTCGGGCTGGTCATCCATGTGAGGAGCTGCGGAGGTGCTGACATCACCTGTCTTGCATCTGCACACCTCTGGTAGGGCACCCGTGAGCTATCGACAAGGGTTCTATTAAATACATGTTAAGTACGGCCACTGGCATCCATATGTTGTGTCATATAGCTGATCATCCAGGTGGAGACTCTGGTCTGCTCAGTAAAAGAGCTCTCAACAACTCCTCACAAGCCCACAACACCTTAGCATAACTTGCATACCTCCTCCTCGAGCCTCTCAATCCTCTATGACATACTCCGGTGCTGAGGAGCGGATGGTAGTGGCTGAGGTGCCTGTACGGGTGCTGGAACAGCCTAAGCACCCTTATCAGCTGCAGGAGCATCCTCAGCGGCTCTAAAGGCACTAGCCATAGTAGCCTGCTGCCTCTCTGGTCCTGGGGCTACCCAAGCCAAAGTATCGCCAAACCTTGAACAGATGTTGAGCCTAGCAAGCTCATGTAAATCAATAACTGGAAGCTCACTAACAACCACCGACAAACCTCTTAACCCCTGATCACCGA
The DNA here is from genome assembly GCA_026074375.1 of Tanacetum coccineum. Taxonomy (NCBI): domain Eukaryota; kingdom Viridiplantae; phylum Streptophyta; class Magnoliopsida; order Asterales; family Asteraceae; genus Tanacetum; species Tanacetum coccineum. Next base: position 19,782 of record BQNB010050273.1, on the reverse strand, counting down.
CTAATCCAAAATGAGCTACCAGACGCCCAATGAAGTAACCCCCTAACAGCCAGGCCCCACTCTTCCTCCCATCAGCATGCCTAAATAGGTACTACGCTAATAGATACGGGATGTTAGCAGTCCCTCGGTCCATGCTGCAAAGATAGAAGAGGTCAACACTGGTCACCTTCTCAGGTGCCTGCCCCATGCCAGAAATACTGCAGGCTATCATCCTGTGGCATCGTCTCCTCACAGGGTCTCGAATAAAAACATAAGAGGGGGCGGTCCCTAAGAAATCCCTGTCGGACGATATCTCCATCCAATAATGCCTAAGATCCCCCTTGTCGAGGATCACACTCTCACTACCAGACCAATATGCTCCAAACCCAGCCTCTGCCATCTCCTCCTCAATGCGTAATCCCAATGCCAAAATAAACTGTCTCCATGTCATCCTACGCCTAGCTTCACCGAGCTGAAATCATAGGGTATCAACAACATCAAGCCCCATATCAGTATCACTCATCCCACAAGTGCTAAAGAACTCCAACATGAACTTTCTAACCAATGGTGTTCTCACCTCAAACAACCTCCTCCATGCGTGACTAGTAAATAACGCCTGCTCATCATCCCTAGTATATATCATACTCAACCTATCACCTAGAGTCTGCCTCATCTCATCAGTCAATCCAGCAAAATCTAACATATGTACCTGGTTAACCGCCCTACCCCATATCGTCTCGAGCCTCTGCTCGTAGCTGTGTACAATCCCCTCGTCATATCCATCAACCTGGTATCTAAGCCATGGGTGTCTCAGGTCATGGTGTGGTAAAGGTGCCATATCTACAAGAAATATCGAGTCTGTACACTGATTAATAATTTTTTTAACTGTTTTGTTTCAGGGGTAGATACGACGTATTTGGGCAAATAAATATGCCGTATAGTGGTTTTATTAAGATACGGCGTATTGGGTAGATTAGATACGCCGTATGGAGATTATTTATCATTATACAGTGTATGGATAAGTGAATACGCCGTATTAAATGGACCATTCAGAGTTTTCAAAAGATAACCAATAATGGATACGTCGTATAGGTTTTGATATTTTGGGGGAAAAATCTTTGATACGCCGTATTCATTGGAAATTAATACACCGTATCGTATTAGTTGAAAAAAAATTGGGTTTTCCCCCATTTCTACCTGTTTGACCCATAGCTTTAACAACACTATATTTATAAATTTTAGCTTTAAACTAACTCAATTGGGGGGGGGGGGCATACAATAGGCCTAAAACGCAAACTCTAACTTTAAATCTAACCCTAACCCTAATTCTATCTCGAAATAGAAAGAAAGAGAGTTGAGCAAACATACCTTATGATTAGGATCTGAAAGATATAACTAACAATGGATTGAGATTAATATTAAGGGGGTGGTAATTTTTGTTTAAAATGAGAGTGAAAAGTGTGCGTGAAAGTGAATCCGGCATATTAGCTGGGTTTTTATACCCATGCTGAATACGCCATATTGGGAAGTGTCCAATACACCATATTAGACATTATTGTTTGAGTTAGTCAAACTAGTTAAAAATGGTTGATACGGCATATAGGTGTTGCCATGATACGCCGTATTCATTTATGAGGCGAATTTTCCAAAAATTTTAACAGAGTAAAGAAAAACGTACTTTGGCCTCCGCAATATTCTTGTGTGAGCACCATCCTTATAATACCGCTTAGGGTCGAACGGGAAGCCAAATGGAACATATAAAATTTTGATAAGATTTAATGGCATCCGGTTGTTAAAATAATTCCAACTCACGATATTATCATCCAATGTTATGATAAAAACTTTCTCGTTGAAAACTTTATTGGTTTTATCGTGATTTGTTCTTGGAAGTTCATTTGACCCGTTAGTATCAATGTTTATTAAGTTATTTCTAAAAGACTATGTTATATCATTATTATCATTGTCCTTGATAGTTTTTGGATTATCGGGAAAAATTACGTCTAGAGGAAATGAATCATTAAAGTATAAAACATTTTGTTCCTCTTCATCATATTCGGACAATGATATTTCAAATTTATCGATATATTGAGAACTTATAGAAGGTTCATTTTGTGGGTCTGATTTAGACTTTAGATCATTATAAATGTTGGCTGAGAATTCATTTTCAAAGTCTTTAAAAAAGTCTAAATCGTCAATGTAACCAAACATAGGTTCTGGTGACAGAGATGATGACATGTTGACTTTATCATTCTCATCTTCAGAATCCGTTTTTAAATTATCGACAGAAATTATTTTAATGAATTTTCATCAAAAATTACCATGTAATCCTCATCGTCGGATTCATCAAATGAAATGTTAAAGTCAATTTCATTATTGTCAAGAGGACTTACCGCATGCTCACATAAGAGTGCTACATTGGATGTATCATCAAAGACTATAGCTGGGTATTCAGTTTTGAGATTCGTGAAGCTATCATCCTTGTTTTCACAATATTCCATCTTGCCATATTTGGCAGTTTGCCAATCAAACGTCTCACCATGACTTAGATCTTTTTCTTCTTGAAGTCTGATGGACTTGAAGATGGCTAAAACTTGTTATCATTTACATTTTATGTTTCTAGATTTTGGGACCTGCCTTTGTAAAACTCTGATTTTAATGAATGATAACGTATCTTTTAAAAACGTCTCTTTTGAGTCATTTTCTATGATTGTGACTGTTGTACTATGAAGTAATACCCTAGATTAGCTTCCGCTGCTATATTGTAAAAATAGGGGTGTTACATCACTCCCCGACAACGGCGCCAAAAACTTGATGTGCTATCGTGTAGGGTTAATTTATTGATTACCAAGTTTTAAATTTATATTTAGCCGACTTATCCTAAAACAACACTTTAACGGGCAGTGTACCCGATCGGGTGGAGTTTCATGGTAAGTAGGGTGTCAAACACTAAGAGCGAGGTTGTTAACCTTATATTCTATCAGTATTTTAATTACTATGATTAATTTAATTCGAATTACTTGTTAAACCTATGTTATATACGTTCTAATTCTAATGGTAATGGGGGGTTTTCAGCCTGAGAGACTGGCACAGGTTTTATGGTGACAATAATCAATTCTAAACACAATAAACATGCAAGAAAACAATCAGAAGATAAAAGAGCGGTACAAGCCAAATGATAGAAAACCGTATTAGCCATATTAAATCCGATTAAACGCTGGTTTGTTTATTTAGTGCAATGATTTCTTATCTCGAAGCGGCATATCATTCTTAAGACTTAGGCGGGACATCATCCTAAGACCTAGACACGTTGAATCCTGTCACAATTAACGTATCCGCATAAAGCATCCTTTTAGTTTAATTATAATCTATCTAGGGATTAAAGCAATGGTGATCTTGTTAAACCCTAGCCCATCGGGACTTTACCCACTTACTGTTTGACGGTATTTTATATACTGGTAGTTCACTGTTCAAGTCTTTATCAATTAATTAAGAACATACTTGTTGAAACATTACGGGTCACCTGCCGGTCCAACTAAGCTCATAATTTAAAGACAAAGATAGAACATTATTTGTGATCCTATTGGTCCAGTAATATAAAACACGATATGGAGAGCTATCCCAGTATCTAGTTCACTTGTTAGGCGTAACTAGACCCAGTTGAATGATAGGTCGCATATTCAAACACGTAGACAAGTATCATGTGATAAACATAATTAAACTTTCAACGATAAATTAAGAAATCGATTTTAAAACAAACCAAACATTAAACCTTCATTAAGATGGCTAATACCCTAGGGTATTAGCCCATAACCATTGTAATTATACAAGCGTGATCAAATAACCAAGGTAAACTAAACGTTTTACCGAACGATACCAAAAATTAAATGATTACAAGAGTATAGGAATTACACGGTGTCTTCTATGGAATCGTGATCGATGCTTGACCTTTGGTTGCTCTTCTTTTCTTCAAAAAATTGTCTTTTATGTGTATGGTATAGAGAATATGATTTTGCACACTGAAAACTCATTTTTGAGTCTTCTATTTATAGTGTCTGAAAAAGACTGGATACGCCGTATTGAGCTAGGTCAATACGACGTATAGGGGTGTTTTCCTTGGAGTGCGCGCTAAGTTTATAATCAATCAGATATAACTTCCCAAAATATATTTATTCACCAAATCTCTAAATAGTTATCCGGCTGGATACGTGGTTGTAGAAAAACAAATTCAATATACTTATAGTATTAATCTCGTAAGAATTCTTTGCCAAAATACTTCTCAAACAAGAGAAATATAAGGTAAAAATCTCACAAAAGAAAACACAATTCGTATATTTTTAACCGGGACGTGAAGCTCCAAAAAGTACTCCATTTAGCATGTACTTCACAAATCACTCCGTAAATTACTTGCAATTTACCAATTTTAAGCAATTAATAACATTCTTGCAAAATATATAAAAGTGGATAAGTATATTCGGGATATGATGTTATATAACGTAACGTTTTATTTGATGTCATCAAATATCCCCCCACTTGAATCCTACTTGTCCTCAAGTAGACTCTAGAAATTTATAGAAAATGTATCCCAACCGGAGTTAAGGATTTTTCCGTTAAGCATTTCTTTTGTTTTAATCACCTGTACAAGACCAAGCACATCACGAAATATGGGAAATGAAAACACTCAGATCACTCAACTAAATCAGGTTAACATTTAATGGGTAACGCTAATTGCTCGGATCGTTATTAATTCATAATCATATGCTTGGCAAGGATACACATCTCCACCACTAGAGCTAAGGAGAAACAAGTCAAAAGGTTAATTGAGTTTTTATAAGGCTTAAGGTTGATCATTCTAACAATCTTTCACCGATAGTACCACACCAACAAGGCAGCTGAATCATACATACACAGCCGTAATGACAGAATAGACATGTACAATTCGATCACATCCTCATTCGAGTTTAACCAAGGGTTAGGATGAAGAACGGTATAGGGTAGGGATCTTCTAACTTTCCGACATAAGTAATAACTAACAAGGTGCTGAATCATCAAGCATACATGAGCTGAAGGACGGATAGACATGCATGACTCGTTCTCAACCTTGTTCGAGTAAAACCTAAGGTTAGTTGCTAGGAAAGGAAAGTTAATTGTTGTTAAATAAAATTCACAAAACAAATAGATTAAGCTTGGACAAATAAGGTAGTTTCTAGTAACTTTTCCTGACCGTTCCATGATAAAGACTCGAAATATATACAAATGCCTCGATCATAGAAATGACAAAGACAACCTAAGTTGGTGTTCCCATAACGGTCAACTTCCCAATCATCTCAAACTTTACATACTTTTACAAAAGTGGTGATATCGGCCACTTTATACAAAACTATACGTCGTTGATTTTTATCCACACATCAACGAATAATCGATCCTTCTAAGTATTTCATCGGTTTAAGTTTAGCGAACCGACTATCAATTATCCTCCTCTTTTTTGATGCATTTTCTATTTTCTATTTTTTAATAACATAAATCTCGGTGCAATTTCACCGTCTTCACAATCATAATTTATCTAGAAAATTTTATCTTCAACACTTCATCTTCGGACATAATACATAATCGCAAAAGTAACAAAATATACGAGCTACATATTTTCCCATTGCATTGTGCAATTTCCCAACCTAACTGGAGATAGAAAATTTCACTTTGACACATGAAATACAAAACTTTACACAAAAGCAACTAGCAACTTTGATTAAGTAGGCTTAATCTACAAGGTAGGCTAAGGTGTAAAGGTGTAACGAAATAGACATTTGGTGTGAAAAAGACGGGAATGGCTCAATAGGTTTTTCTAGGGGATCTTACTCTAATAATGAGAGTAAGCAAAGGGTTATACGGGATTTAACTAACCAGTGTAGTTAGTTAATTTTACAACATTTAGGCTTTTTGGTGTATTCCTAGAAATTTTCCAGTTAAACATGTTACTCCATCTAAGTCTATAGTACTCATCGTTGTGGTCTCGAGTGATATACCAAGCCAAGTTCTAAAGTCCACTACATCACCAGCACACTCATAATTTTTGTGGAATTTTTAGTAAACGTATGGAAACAGAATAGGCTTAATTCTCACAATTTGATATTAAGGGTTATAGTGCACGAGGTCATGTAACTCGTAATTTTTACAAAAGTTATGCTAGTAAAAATTTTAAATTTTGTATAATTTAAGCATATAGCATATTACTTGTAAAAGAAAGGACAAGTAGGCGTTCTACTTCTCTATCCCCCACTTAGATTATACAACGTCCTCATTGTATAGATAAAACAATTAAAGAAAATGGGAAATAAAATTAGAAGGATGAACTCCCCTAATATGTTGCTCGGGATGATTCTCCAATTTGAGGTCTTGAGTAAAAGTGTGTTGACGAGGCGTCAGAATGCTCGTACGAGTTCAACACACGTATTTTTAAGATTATACCATATTGTTGATTTCTTTTCAGCAAGGTCCTGCATAAAAGTTTAGAAGAAAAAAGTGCAATTCCTATCTCGGTTATACAATGGTTACAATGCAGGAAAACAATTAAACACACTGTACAGGAGGTCAATACACCGTATCCAAACCCAAGGATACGCCGTATTACATCCTGTAAAAACAAATGTTTTAAAGTTTTGTAGAAATTAAATGCAGAAATTAAAGACTGATAACATCCAGACAAGTTTGATACAACGTATCCATAGAGGTTCGATACGCCGTATTAAGTGTCTGGGAAGACAGACTCAATAAAACAATTAAAATTACAATTCAAACAATTAAAACAACCGGTTGTCTCCCGGTCAAGGGCACTTTTCTTTCAGCTTGTTCTTTAAGTAGACTTTTTCTTTTCTTTCTATTCATTCACTTGGTACCCATTCACCACCATCGTGAAAAACTTTTTAGTTGAAAATTCGTGATAATGCAAGCCATGGACCCATAGGTTTGCCCCATGTGTCGTATTTGCTTGGGACATGTAATGAATTTTTTTGGTTATCCCTATTGAGTATCGTAATGCCTTTGAATTCACTTGGATTTGCATACTTCATTCGGATTATTGACGTCATACTTGATGGGAATTGGTATTGGAGGGGAATACTAATTACTTCCTTCAAAATTGTAGATTCCATTTCCTTCTTGTGCGTCCAAATAGGGCTTAAAAATGAGTCGGAACAGGTTTTTCTTGGGCTCTTCTTGTAGGGTTCATCGCATTCATCAGTGTTGCTTATTGACCCTTCAGTATTATATTCATTTACATAAAAATTCCATAGCCCATTCTTAGTGTTTTTGTCCATGTTCCAATGGTTTTTGAATTTAGATCCCAACCGTTCTAAAAATTCAAGATAATTTGTCCCGTTGTCCAGGTCGTCTGGGATTTTACTATTGCTAGTATGGGATAATGGATAATATTTTTGAAAAAACTTTTCACCTAATTCTTTCCAGGTGGTGATCGTACCTTTAACCTCATTATCCCACCATTCCTTCACGTGTCCACTAAGCGAAATTGGGAAAACGTGCAACCGAAGTTGATCTTTATCCACATTAGAAATCTTGATCCATTCTAATATTTCTAGTACTTTCGCAATGTGGTCGATGATGTCTCCCCCGTCTATTACATTGAAGGCATTGTCTTGTAGTATTTTTACAAATTTGTCGCCAATCTTAACCATGGTATCCTTGTTGAGCTCGTGTGTTGCATTGTCTGAATCATGATTATTTTGAATGTTATTTGTAGGTTTCGTTATAGTTCCAGTCTTAGCTTTTCTGAAACCAAGATTAAATAATTAGTAGGATGTGCCCTCAGGGGAGAGATCATGAAAAACAGGAAATCAAATACGAGAAACCAGTTCTATAACTGTATCAGATGATCAATACGCCGTATTCAATAGATCTGAATACGCCGTATAGGTCTGTTGAAGGTCAGTATGCCGTATTGATGTTACAGAATACGCCGTATTGTTTGAAAGAACGTATACGTTGTTTAGACTGCAGAGATCAATACGTTGTTTTGAGTAGAAAGGTTGATACGTCGTATCCAACTGGTGGATACGGCGTATCGGTTGATCTATGGTATGTGTTTAATTACACATACCTTTTACCTTTAAAAACAAGTTAAAATAATCAAAAACGGACTTAAAATGCCAAATATATGCTTGTTTTGCTAATTGTGTTGTGCAGGAACGGATATCTAAGAAAAGGACGAAAAACAAAGCCAAAACGACAAAACCGGACACGGAATGGAAAAGCGTGGAAAAGACAAAGTCAAGACAAAGCCCAAGTGAGAAAAAGTCAACCCAAGTCAACCCCGACAAATCCAAAGTCAAAAAGTGAAGAAAAATAAGTTTAGGGACTGAAATTGCCAAGTCCCTAAACTTATTTAATGAAGGTTATAAAGAAAATCTTGTGAAGGATCAAAACTGCCAACTGCCCAAAGTATTAACCACAAGGGCCAAGTCTGCCAACCCTCAAAAGTCATACATCACAAGGACCATGGATGCAATACCAAGTATAACACTTGGGGGGTGTTTTTGCCAAGTCCCAAAACGTTTAATAACACAAGGACGTGTGATGCAACAAACACTATATCCATGAGGGACCAATCCTGTCAAAACCACAATCTCACAACTGTTTTTGAAAGTACTGTATATCTTCATCAAGCTTTCCCGCCAAAGCTCCTAAACCCCAAACCTGTCACTTTCATACCGGGGGCATTGACTTACCACATCCCTCCAAACCTTTCACAATCCTAAACCCCACCCCCCACATGGGTATGCCAAGCTGGCAATCCAAAAACCCACCAATTCGATCAAAGGGTTTAGATTTAAGGCCTTGGGCACCAAGACAATCCAAGGGCTAGGATTGCTTTGAGTTTACACACTCACAACAAGCACATATGCTGTTTTGTCTCTACAAAGAAGCACAAGAAGAGAAGACCCAACCCTAAGCTCGTTTTACTATTTAAGCTTTTGTAAGCCATTGTGGCAAGTAGTTAGTTTTTTAGTGAGAGTAGTTTTAGGTGTAGTTTTCTTTTAAAAGTTCAGTTTTAAAGTTTTTAAGTATTCCAACTTCCATGTACTTTTATTTTGAAGATTAATGAAAATTCAGTTTGTTTTTAATATTATGTTCTAAGTTACTTATACTTCTTTAAATATCATTTAAGCTCTTAATATAAGCTCTATATAACCTGTTTTAAACTGTGACACAAATTTAAGAAAAAAAATTAAAAAAGGAAAAAAGTTACTGTTTGATCAAGCAAAAGGATGAATGAGCAAACAAGGATGGCTCATTGGGTTGCTTAGTTTAGCTTATTTATAAGCTAAGGGTAGGATTAAAGCTTATTTAAGTGCATTTACTCCTGTTTTGAGCAAGGAGTTAAGGTACACTTCCTTTTATATTTTTGCTTAAAGTTACTGTAGCATTGCTTATTTTTAGCTTATTAATGACTTATTATGCTTATTTGTGTTTAGTGATGCTTAAAAATGCTTTTTAGTTGCTCATGTATCATTCACTTGCTACTTGCATAAAAACTGCCTAGATAAGCCTATTACTGTTGTAGCTTATTAGTTTCTCAAAGTGCTTATTTTCCTGTTCTTTTTTACCTTATTATGCTTAACCATGCTTGCTTAATACTTGTTTTCAAAATTTGGTGCTTAAACTAGTCTTTACAGTTTTAAAAATTCGTTTTTAAAACCTAAAGGGGTGTTTGGGATAAGCCCAAAATGGGTCAAAACAGGAATGTTATGGGTTGTGGCCATTTGGCCAAAGTTGGTTAGCATAATTAAGCTTATTTAAGTCTGTCTTCCAAAATTTTTAAGTTTAAAAAGTGTTTTTCAAGTTTTCTAAGTGTTTCTTAAAACTGTGGATTTTAAAGAAGTTTCAAAGTGCTTATTTGCTTAAGTTTTAAAAGCCTGAAGTTGTAGTCTAGAATTATGTCATTTGTGTGTGCAAGAACCATCTAGCCAAAGACTTAAGGAGTTCATTGTGTTTTGAACAAATTCTGTCAACAATTTTTTGAGTTTCAAAAGTCAAAAATGCCATTTTCAATTGCAAAAACCAGATTGTAAATGATGTTTTCAGCTCTTAAATCTTTGAGCACAAGCTCTTCATAAGCCACTTTTTATCTGTTCACCATTTATTTTTCATTTAGAGCTTATTTGACAGCTTATTTGAAGCTGTCAATATAAGCCCCCTTGTTTTTAGATTATTTGCCCTGGTGCTAGACACCATTTTCAAGCCCACCTTTTTAGCTTATTTGTCCTTAAGCCCCTAGATCTTTTTAGCTTTTTAGTTTACCCCTAGGTCCAACTATAAGCCCCATCAAGCTCAGACCTTAGGAAGGTTCTTTGACTGTTTCATTAAGCATAGTGTAGGAAATTGCTTATTTTCTTTTCTGGCTTATTAGGTGTTTACTAATGGTCGAATTTAGCTGATTTTAGTTATAGTTGCTTATTAGGATTAAGTTTTCCCTTGTTTTTAGCTTATCTTGCCCCTTAACAAGTTTAGTAGACTTAAAATTTACCCTAGCAGTACTAACTCTCAAGTTAGTACTGCTGAGTGTTTAAGCCAACTTCTGGCTTATTGGGTTTCTTTCATTTGCTTATTTTGTTCCTAGAGATTCATATTATTTGAGTGTTAAGCTGTGTGTGCTCATTTTCCAACTTTGCTTGCTTATTTTGTGTTAACAGTCAAAAAGATTTAGCCATTTAAGCCTTAAGCTTATTTAAGCTTTCTGTCTAGTTTAAGCCCTTTTCAGCTTATTTAGTTGTAGATTTTAACTCATTAGTGCTTATTTAGGATAGGTTAGATAATTCATTCAGCTTATTTGTTCAAAAGTTAGCTTAGTAGTCTAAAAAGTCAAAAGCCATAAACCCTTTAAGCTTTAAGCTACTGTCTGTTTTAAAAAGCCCTTTTTCAGCTTATTTATAAGCATTCTCAAAAAGTCGTAGTTATGAAAATTGTTAACAAAGTTGTTTGAAAAGTTTTGTAAAAAAAAAAGGGAGATAAGGGGGAAACCCTGTGAGCAAGACCTCGAACCCGGGGCCACTACCCTAATACAACCCTTTTTAGAAACCCCTTTAAGCTTATTTGTTCAAACTCTAGCTTATTAGTCCAAAAAGTCAAAAAGAGATAGCCATTTAAGCCTTAAGCTTATTTAAGCAAACTGCCCAACAAAAAGCCCTTTTTCAGCTTATTTATAAGCAATCTCAAAAATTTCTTATTTTTCATAGGTAGTATTTAGGGTCTAGTATTTTAGGTAAATTTTCCAGAATTTTTAAAAATAGTTTAGTATTTTTTATAATTTAATTTCGTTATAAGTTTTAAAAATTCATAAAAAATATAAAAATTAAAAAAAAAATATTTTTCTTTTTTAGAAAATTTTCTTTAGTAATATATTACGTAGGAAAAATTTAAAAACTTTCGTAGGGTTAATTTCGTAAACTTTTGTTTTTTAAAGAACGGGTCCCGGGTACGGTTTTTGTCTTGACTCGTTTTTGGGTCAAACGACCTCCGTTTTCAGTCTAGTCTTTTTCAATCTTCGTTATTAGTCCCCTAGAGTAGTTTAGAAGCAAAAATTTCTTTGTAGGGTTAATTTTGAAGATTTTAGGTTTTTGACCCCTTGTTCGAAATTCGTGCTCTCGTTTTTTAGCTTAATTTCATAATTTTTAGGTTTTTCTTAATCGTTTTTGTTTGTTATTGTTTAATTTAACTTTCCACACTCTCAAATCATTTCTCTCATTCAAACTCCAATCTTCCGACTGTATCGATTTTCCAGCACAACCTCGTTGGGGATTAACGACCCGGGAACATTCTATACTGCTTCCTGGTTTCATTGATTTTGTTTTTAGACTATACTTACTATATATATTTTATATATATTATATATATAGTTTGAAAAGAAAAATTTACGACCAGTTACTAATGGTAATGGGGGGTTTTTAGCCTAAGAGAGTGGCACATGTTTTATGGTGACAATAATCAATTCTAAACACAATAAACATGCAAGAAAACAATCAGAAGATAAAAGAGTGGTACAAGCTAAATGATAGAAAACCGTATTAACCATATTAAATCCGATTAAACGCTGGTTTGTTTAATTAGTGCAATGGATTTCTTATCTCGAAGCGACATATCATTCTTAAGGACTTTGGGGGACACATCTAAGACCTAGACACGTAATCCTGTTACAAATTAACGTATCTGCAATAAACCATCCTTTTAGTTTAATTATAATTTATCTAGGGATTAAAGCATTGGTGTCTGTTAACTTAGCCCATCGGGACTTTACCCATCTTACTGTTTGACGATATTTTAATACTTGGTTGTTCACTGTTCAAATCTATATCAATGCAATTAGAACATATTGTGAAAACATTACGGTCACATGCGGGTCTAAACTAGCTCATTGTTAAAACAAAGATAGAACATTATTTTTGATCCTATTGGTCCAGTAATATAAAACACGATATGGAGAGCTATCCCAGTATCTAGTTCACTTGTTAGGCATAACTAGACCCAGTTGAATGATAGGTCACATATTCAAACACGTAGACAAGTATCATGTGATAAACATAATTAAACTTTCAACGATAAATTAAGAAATCGAGTTTAAAACAAACCAAATGTTAAATCTTTATTAATATGGCTAATACCCGAGGGTATTAGCCCATAACCATTGTAATTATACAAGCGTGATCAAATAACCAAGGTAAACTAAACATTTTACTGAACGATACCAAAAAATTAAATGATTACAAGAGTATAGGAATTATATGGTGTCTTCTATGGAATCGTGATCGATGCTTGACCTTTGGTTGCTCTTCTTTTCTTTAGAAAATCGTCTTTTATGTGTATGGTATACAGAATATGATTTTGCAAACTGAAAACTCATTTTTGAGTCTTCTATTTATAGTGTCTGAAAAAGAATAGATACGCCATATTGAATGTAATCAATACGGCGTATAGGGGTGTTTTCCTTAGAGTACTCGCTAAGTTTATAATCAATTAAATATATCTTCCCAAATTAATTTATTCACCAAATCTCTGAATAGTTATTTAGCTGGATACGGCGTATGAAGAAACATGGATACGCCGTATTGGGAAGTGAGAATACGCATTTTCTTGTGAAGTCCAGGCGCTGATACGCCGTATCTTCTTGTGTGGATACAACGTATTGATTAGAAATAAGCAATCTTCAAATATCATCGTTTAAGCTACAACAAGTGCGCTATTTAGCATGTCTTTACAAATCACTCCGTAATTACTACATTTTACAATTTTAAGCAATTAAGTAACGATTCTTGTAATAATTATATAAAAGTGGATAATTTATTCGGGATAAATAATGGTATAAATGTAACGTTATTTGATGTCATCAAACCGTAATTCTAGTTTTCAAGATCAAGTTTAACGGGGACCCAGGTGAGAAGATGGTGATGTGTAACCAATAAGAGCTTGTCCAAGAGAAGTGTATTAGTGGTGGTAGCATCCGGTCCTGTCATAGTGGGATTAAAAGATGAGGCTGCAAGGGATTGTATGAGAAGTAGGGTGTCGAAAATTTAGGGTTTGATTGGATACACCAATCTGTAACGTGAGGGATAGAGTGTATTAGGGTTTGTATGAAAACAATATATAGTGACGTGAGGTTATATTTGTTGTGTTGAATGAATAGTAGATAGAATCACAAACAAATAACGAATCAAGCTCGTGACCTTAAGCACGAACAACAAACTCAATAGAAGTGTGGATTTGTGACCTTAGCACAAATCACCAACAAAAAATAAATGAACTGTGAATAATCTAGGGTTGCTTTGGGATAGTAGTGGAAAATACTAGGGTTTAGGATCGAAGACTCGATACCATGTGAATGTGGGAAAGTGTATATCTCATTCATTCATTATACGACATATTATATACAAGTACATAGAAAATTCCAGATGTGGGATTGAGGCCAATACAAATACACAAATCAATATTACGGGCTAACAAAAACAACTTTCCAACCCAAAAAGCTAATGAAAAAACTGATTGTTACAAATGTGGCAAAAATCACCAATGTCTAATTCCTATTCAGTGTCAAAAGGTTTTGAGCCTAAGTTTACACCAAAATTTATGCATTCTTCTCAACCAACTCAAAGTAGTCAACCTGAACCAAAAATTCAGAAGGACTACAAGACTGAGTACAAGAAGATAAAAGCCAAACTTGTACTCCTTGAGGCTAATTCATTTACTTCTCAGATCCCAAAGACCTTTCAATCAAAGAACAAAGGCCTGGTTGCTAAAACCTTTGATTGGGATGAGGAAGAAGTCTTAGATGATGAAGAGATGACAGAAGTCAAGGAACTGATGGCTCTAGCTAATGACGAACTTACAGTGGAAAAGAATCATGCCCGCAATGGTGAATGGATTGACATCACCATGAGAAAGGTAAATATTCTTCTCTCTATGGATGAGGATGTCGATTGGCAAAATTACCTCAAGTATATCAATATTGACCTTAAATTTGTTAAAGAGCAGAGATTGAACTTGTTATCAAAATATAACAAAGTAGTTTTTGAATTAAATAAGTGTAGAGATGATCTACTTGTTCTTAAACAAGCAAAACTTGATGCTGACACTTTTCAAATTCAAAACACTAAAATCACTAAGTTAAATCATGCTCTTCAAGAACAATTAAAGGAAGAAAGAAAAAGTCAATGAAAAATGGCTAACTAGTTCTAAGAAAGTAAGTCAATGCATCAGTAAGCAAATTCCTAAACCAAAAGAAGGAAATTTTTGGTGGTGAACTACTTACTGATTCTTCATCTAAAAATGAGGTTAAAGAAAACCTTTTTATACCTACCTCCCTGGATTATGACCATGAAATGGTCCTCAAATCTAAAGACTGGGTAGAAAGACACAATCCTGATAGCAAACTTCCAAACTTTAACACTGGAAAAATTCTAGTCCCTGAAAGTCAAGCTGTAAATGGGTGTCGTCTTCTAAAGAGTTACGATTCTGTCAAACACCCCTACCTCTATTGAAAAATCTTCAAGGAGCCTCTCCAAGCTCTAAGGTAATGTTATTGACTTACCAAGACCACTCTCCAGGGGAGAGATCTGGCTTAGGTATCATGAAACATACAAAGCCTAAGACTTAAGAATATTCAAATAAGAATGTCTCATGACCTGTCACTATCAGTGATACTAAACCAGTCACTTCTTCAGTTCCTACTGAAGTCAAGAACACTGAACAAGACTAAAAAAATAATGAACTAACCAAACTTATTTAAATGCTGATGGATGAGAAGATTAACTCTAAGACTTATGAACAAAAACCTGAATCATCTAACTCAGGAAGTTCATCCAAAATGAGTCAAGATGTTAAATCAAATGTTCAAAACACTGAATCATCCAAATTAGCTTGACCAAAGCCCCTTTAGAAACCCAAGCTAAAATGTGAACTATGTCACTATACAAATCATTCAACTGATGAATGTTATAGAATTCTATATTGCATGAAATGCAAGAAAGAGGATCATAGAACCTCATATCATGATATGTATGTTGCATCACTAAAAAGAAGTGAAAACTACAAGGCACAGCCTTATGTGTATGCATCACCTTCTAAACATATCCTAAAAGCAAAGGCAAAGCCTTTCCCACCATGCACACATTATGATTTCAATGATCACAGACCTGATGATTGTAGAAATTACCCTGAATATGAAATATGTAGAAGTTATGACCAGTTTACCTCATGACACAATCGTGTCATCTTGGTCAGAGGATGAGTACTAGCTGATTCCTCTCAGTCTAGTGAGTCCTTAGTTGGTGTGAGTTACAAAATATGTAGAAGCATTGTTCACTTTACCATTGACCATAATGAATTTGATCATTTCAAAATAGGTGAAAGAATTAAGGCTACTAGAGCCAAAGAGCCCACTAAGAAGTGGGTTCACAAGTGAAACTAACCCAAAGTTTATTATCTTTGCAAAGACACATTAAGGAGCCCATTTAGTACCTGGACAGTGGATGATTAAGGAGTATAACTGGTGTCAAGAGTTATCTGCACAAATATTATGAACAACCAGGTCCTAAGGTAGTATGTGGTGGTAACTCATCTTGTATTACTGAAGGATATGGTTCAATAAACTGTGGTGGTATAATTTTCTCTAAAGTAGCTTTTGTGAATGGTTTTAAATACAATATAATTAACATCAGACAACTCTGTGATGTTAAATATATTGTTCAATTTGATGATAAGCAAGGAACAATCTTTAATGCTAACAAATAAATTGTGTTGATAGCCCCAAGAAGAAATAATGTTTATGTCCTTGACATGTCATCACTGACTCCAAATGGAGCCTACTTCTTTGCCAAAGCCTTAGAAAGTGTAAACTGGCTATGGCAAAAAAGGCTATCACATCTTAATTTCAAGAACATTAATAAACTTGCTAAACAAAACAAGGTTCTTGGCCTTCCTTCACTTGTTTATTCAACGGATAAACCATGTTCGGCATGTGAAAAAGGAAAGCATAAGAGAGCCTCTTTCAAAACAAAACATAATTCCTTTATTAGTAAATGCTTACATCTTCTTCACATGGATTTATTTAGATCAGTCACTCCAATGTCCATATATCATGAGAAATACACCCTAGTTATTGTTAATGAGTACTCAAGGTACACATGGGTTCACTTTCTCAAGAAGAAGAGTCAGGCACCTGAAATGATCATGTCTTTTATCAGGATGGTGAAAAACCAAAATGATTTAAAAGTCAAACAAATCAGAACTGATAATGGGACTAAATTTAGAAATTCTGAGCTTGAGAGTTTTTGTGATGAGAAACATATTTCTCAGAACTTCTCTTCTCCTTATACACCTGAACAAAATGGTGTAGCTAAAAGAAAGAATAGAACTCTCATTGAGACTACTAGAACAATGCTGAATGGCTCAGTACTCACTAAGCATTTCTAGACTAAAGCAATTATAATAGCCTGCTATACTCAGAATAGATCAATCATTATCAAAAGACATGATAAGATTCCCTATGAGATATTTAGAGAAATAATTCCTGATATCAGATACTATCATGTGTTTGGATGTCCTGTGTTTATTCATAATAACAAGGATCATCTAGGCAAATTTGATGCCAAGGCTGATGATGGATACTTCCTGGGATACTTATTTGTCTCAAAAGCCTTTAGAGTCTTTAACACAAGAAGACAACAAATAGAAGAGACTTATCATGTTACCTTTGATGAGAGTATGGAAGCCATCAGGTTTACCAATGACTCAATAGATGAAATTAGAATTAATGATTCATCTAGATATCCTCTTGATGAGTTTCTTTATGAGGACGACCTATCTAGACAATATCAGTCAAATTCTAACATTTCATACTACATCATTCCTCATGGTCGTTCATAACTGAACTGATAAAAAAAGCATGTCCCTGAAGTAAATGCTCCAAATGAGCATGATACACCTCACACTGAGGATGTTGAAGGTTCTACTGACTTGACAAACATTGAAGGGACTCATGAACAAAGTCTGCAAATTGAACAAATCAATAGCCAACCCACTGAAGAATCCTCAGGGAATAATACTAAAACCTCAGTACCTGTTACTGAACATTTAGTCCCTAAGGTAATTCAGTCTCAAGGTACCAATCATGCATCAACAATTTCATATCTTGTTGCTCAGGATAGATGGTCAAGATATCAATACATGAAACTTGTAAATATCATTGGTAATCCTGGTGAAGGCATGCTCTTAAGAAGCATGGCTGCCAAACTTACAGTTGCCTCAGCTAGTAAATGTCTATTTGTTGACTTTATCTTTGAGATAGAACCTAAAAAGGTGTCTAAGGTACTGAAGCACCCAGGATGGGTTAATGTTATGCAAGAAGAACTGAATCAGTTCTACATAAACAAAGTTTATACTCTTGTTCTACTCCTTTATGGAAAATAGCCATAGGCTCCAAATGGGTATTCAGGAACAAGAAAGATGAACATGGTATTGTTACCAAAAATAAAGCAAGACTGGTTGCTAAAGGTTATAGTCAGGAAGAAGGAATTGACTATGATGAAACCTTTCTACTAGTGGCAAGCATAGAAGCCATCAGGATCTTCCTTGCTTATGCTACATACATGAACTTCATAGTCTTTCAAATGGATGTCAAAAGTCACTCAAAAAACCTGAAAACACCAAAAATAGTAGGAACTTAAGTAGATTCTTAAATTGATAATTTAGCTTATGATTCTAGATTTTATAGCTTATATAGATAGATTATAAGTAGTTTAATAAGTCCTTAAAGTTTTAGAGTTCAGTTTAGCTTTTTAAGGTTTTTAGCTTATGTTCCTTTTGTTAAAATAGCTTATTTTAGTCTCCTTATTGATTCCTAGTATTTAGTTTTTCTTAAAAATAAAAAAATAAAAAAAATAACAAAAAGGGGTTGCCACCATACTCGAACCCACGACCTCCCACACACAACACATATGACTTAACCAGTTTGCTACATTAGCTCATCCATTCACTTAACACTCAATCAAATACTAGTACACGTTTTCAATTTCCTTTCTATAAATAAGCCGTAGCCTAATAAGCTCTTTTGAGGGCTTATTCGTTTAGCAATTTTGTTTTTCTTATTTTTCTTATGTTTCTGCTAGTATTTAGGATTTTCCCTGAATTTTTCAGATTTTTCTAGCAATTATTTTATTTTAAATCATTTTTCGAAAGGTAAATTCTTATAAAATCAATAAAAAATAGAAAAAAGTTTCAGAAAAATACAAAAAAATAGTTTTTAGTTTTATAAAAAATAGCTTAAGGTTTACATCCAGTAAAATCATTTTTATACTTTTTAGATTTTAAATTTCATTTTTGAGCTTTTATTTTAAATTTTAAAAATAGGATTTTAATAATAAAAATAGTTAAAAAATAGTTTTCTTGCTTTTATAACATTTTAGACTTTTCTAAGCTTAAAAATCATTTTTCCAAATTTTTAGAACTTAATTTGCTATTTTTTAAGATTTAATTAGATTAAATTAGTTTTTAATTCATAATAAATTCAAAAATAATCAAAAAAATGTTTTTCTTTTTCCTAAAATTTTCTTTTGTCCTATCTTAGGTTTAGAAATTTAGTTTGCATTTTTAGGGTTTAATTTTAGTAGGCTTGCTTAATTGTCACGTTTTATTTGTTTCCCGTATTAGTTTAATTGTTTTTAATTGTCCATTTTAATTGTTGCTTTAGATAATCAAATCATCTATTTGCTCATTCAAATCAGAATCCAAGTTTAAACGAGGTTTCAATTTCACTAGTCGTTGGGAAAACGACCCGGGTGATCATATTTGCCCGGTTTAATATACGTATTATATATTATATTATATATATTTTTGAGAGAGAATTTTCCTTAGGGAATTTTCTTAATTGCTCTTGTGGAATATTATTTTATAGTGTATAAAACTTCATATCAAGTTTTTGGCGCCGCTGCCGGGGATTAGTGTTTAAGATTCCTTCGTTTTGTGTTTGTTGATTTGGTTTGAAGATCCTTTCACCCTTGAAAGTTTCATTCTTGTTTTATAATTCAAAAATCCAAAAGATAAAAAAAAATCAAAATATAAAAAAAAATCTTCCTTTTTAATTAAGAAATAAAAATCACCAATTGGTAAAAATACCAAAATATAATATTCTCAACGGAGGTATTATCATTTCAATTTCCGGTGAACTTGTTGGTTCCCAAATCGAACTAAAGATTTAACACTTGCCATTTGTGTCTCTACGAAGTACGGCTCACCTTGAAAAGCAATTTT
>BQNB010050272.1:0-41587 GCA_026074375.1 Tanacetum coccineum | reverse complement strand
ATTTATGGCGCTAAGTTTGTGGCAACTCCAAAACAAAATCCAAACTAACATCTTCCCAATGAGCCTCTGGTACGGGTAAAGGAGTATACAACCCAAAAGTACTTCCATGAGACTTCGCTATATGACAAATGTGACACCTCTTAATAACTCGATGAACAACCCTCTCTATTCTCGGCCAATAAAACTAATCTCGCAATACGGCCAAAGTTTTATCATGACCAAAATGTCTAGCGAGACCCTCGACATGCCCCTTCAATATAATTTCTTCCATTAAAGAGCTCACGAGAATACAAAGACGGGAACTTTTAAAAAGGTAACCCTCATGCATTGAAAACTGTTTGAAAGTACCTGCACGACAACTGCTCCAAATGTCATGGAAAGCAAGATCATCTTGCATAGTAGTCACCAAAGAATTTCGCTGATGTGTCGTTGTAAGTAGGTATTTTATGTATCAAGTTTTACTATTTATTTTATGCCGACTATACCTAAAAACAACACTTTAACGGGCAGTATACTCGGTCAAGATATAGCTTCGTTGGTAAGTAGGGTGTCGATAACTAAGAGCAAGAACGTTAATATCTTAATCTATCAGTATTTTAGTTATCTATGTTAGTACTAAATTAATCTAATTTATGCTAAACCTAAGTTAAACCTAAACTAATGATAAGGGGGTTTCAGCCTGAGAGACTGTCACGAGGTTTAGTTATCTAACCTAAGGTTTTGATGATAAGTAAAGCAATAAACACATACAAGAAGACAAACAAATGATAGAGAAGCGGTCGAGAACTAATGTAATGAAAACGTATCAACCATGAATAATTCGATAAAATGCAAGTTTGTTTATTTAGTGCAATGATTGTCTTATCTCGAAGGGCATATCATTCCTAGACTTAGGCGGTACTTTTTCCTAAGACCTAGACACGCTAATTCTGTCATAATTAGACGTATGCGCATAAAGCATCCTTATGTTGATTATAATCTATCTTAGGATCTAAGTAATGGTTCTCTTACTAAACCCTAGCTCATCAAGACTTTACTCACTTACTGCTTAACGGCTCTTTATATACTAGTAGTCTACTATCCGAGTCCTTACTGTTGATCCCTTCTTGACAGATCTTACGTAGCTTGTTAAAGCTTAGTTATCTTGGATAGATCCAAGATAACTATAGTAGAAACTAAGATTGAGAATATCATAAACTATGCGGAATCTAGTTTGCAATACTAAGAAGAACAATAAAACAGTAAAAACAAGATCTTTACTAAACTTTCAATATATTGAATACTATTTTGAATTACAAAATAGCTATGAATACTAACTATGATTGCTATGCAAACTATGAATACTAATATGAAAACTTATATTTAGATCTATGTCGTAGGGTTCCTTTTATACACTAAAGAAACCCTAATGGGCTTACAAAATGCGTCAAGTGATTATGATCTTTTCTATAAGTAAACATAATCTCTTAAACAAATAAGTTTATACATATCTTCTTTACAAATATTTGATACTTATCTTCATAAGTATTCTTGCTCTTCAATCAACCTTTATCTCTTCTTTGATATGTCTTTGATCTCATCTCTAACAACATTAATCCTTCCAGCAGTTGTAACTGAGCACAAGCAGCATTAACTACTTAGCACCTACTACTTAGAAGTTTACCTCTAGCAGTACTAACATCACTACAATACTAACTTTAATACAATAAGCATTAGTAACTACTTATATATTTTCATGTCTTCATCTCTGAGCATCCTTAACTTCTACTAGCAGCAGTAACTTTAATACTAACAGTACTAATTCTACTAACGTAGTAAACTAGCAATAGTAACTTTATTACTAACAGTACTCACTACTATAGCATAAATTTCATAAGTATTACCACAACACAAAGATTAATGCTTGACAACACTTAACATATACCTGAGGCAGTATTAAAACTCTAAGAATCATCTTAAAAGTCTTTTAAAAACCCCAACAATCCTCCTCAACCTAAACTTGATGTTCATCTTCTGAATCTCAAGTTCATTAAAAGTCTTCAACCATCACCAGGAGGGATTATTCACACACTGGCAGGTTCATTGACCCTGTTCCCCTGCTTTGTCATGAGCTTGATATTTATAACAAATATCATATTCCAACTATCAACTTGAAGCTTCTTGTTCAGACAATGTTTGAGATGATTTATTGGTGTAATGGGATACTTTTCTCAACCAACTAAAAGAAATGTAGCATTTCTAAACCTAAAAAGAGTGCACTCACACAGTTATCAAACAACTTTCAAACAGTCACTTTGTACCCTTGTAGATTTCTCCATACATCACTTTTAATGTCAGGTTCAAACATTACTTTCAAATCTCCCTATAACACTCTTTCATATTCATCAACTGGCCTGTTTATTCCATGCTTTTCTTTGACCAACTTCCAAAGAGTTTCTAAGTCTTCTCTGTCAATACCCTAAAGCATCTTAATCATTAATGAATATCTTTTTGAACTTCTATCAGCTCTTATCAAGTGATAGAATCCTTTCTGTCCTTCTTTAACAATCTTATATTCAACAATCATTGGAGGTTTTGTGGCTAGAGGTATAGCATCAATTGCCATTTCCTCTTCATCTTGAACTATCTCTATATGCTTTTTCATTTCTTCCTCCGCTAGATCATCACATTTTTCAATTTCTACATGCTTATCTATCTTTTGCTTCTTTGACTTATCAAACTCAAGTTCATCCCCTGCTCTTTTAGAACTTTCCTCTGTTCTTGTCTTACTACCTTTCACTACTTCTAAATTCATGTCCACAAAAGTATTTACTCTTTTCATCTCCTTATCAATCAACTTCTGGATTTTATCATAGCTTTTGCTCTCTTCAACTAACTATGTTTGAATCCAGCTATATTTTTCAAATAGGTGGACATTTGATTTCTCTTTTGAGCTTTGGTAGGTGGCTTTCTTATTATCTCTTCAGCTCTAAGCTTTGCAAATTGTTTCTTTCTTCTGTTTATGAGCTCTACAAACAATCTTGATCTTTCTTCAATGGTTATTTCTCCCTGTTCTTCTGCTTGTAGCCTCTGAGCTAATTCAAAGTCTGCCTTCATTATAGCTTGTGTGTTATCCTATGATTCGATCAAATCTATGTTGGCTTCTTTTTCCTTTTGCCTTGCAAGCCTCTCTTCTTCAATAAGTTCAGCTTACAACTGAGCTTCAATATTTCTAGCCATTTCTTCATCAAGAGCAACTTGATCATTCTTCTTGAAAGGTACTTCAGGCTCCACTAGTTTTCCTTTGCCTTTGCCTTTGCCTTTTACTTGTGAAAGTTGTGATTGTGAAGAAGAAAATGTTTTTGTAGATGCAGGTATGTGTTCTTCTTGATCATGAAATATAATTCCCTTAGCCCTTGGTCTAACAGATGTAACTGTTGTAGCAGCAGTTGTAACAGGCTTAGGTTTTGAAGTTTTGATCTCAATCAAAGTTTGAGCAAGAGTCAATTCGTCTGTAATTACAACACTGGCACTGGCAGTAGTAACTACTTCAGCAGCACTAACTGGAATTGACTTTGTACTTGTAGCAACATTAACTGCAGGCTCTTCAACCACCTTTTCAAACTCAATTTCCTGCTCTTCCAACATACCTGTATCAAACATCAGGTTGTCATCATTCATCTCGTGAGTCTCATTCACCAAAGTCACTTCTGCATCAGCATTTAGATCTTTAATTTTCTTCCCCTGTTTGGATGCATCCTCCTAAGCACCCAAACTGGCATCATTAGAGGATTCTACCCTGCTAGAGGAACCAACCTTTCTTAAGCTTCTTAGCCCTGAAGTTCTTGACTTTCTTCTCTTTTCTAACTGCTTGAATCTCTTCTTTAAACTATTAATCTCCTTTGCTTGAGTAGTCTTGGCTTTCTCCAAATCAAGGACCTTCTCTTGTAGGTTGGTACACAAACTCATCAATTCAGCAAGTTGCATTTTATCCTTACCACTTGGAGGTGGATCATAGGAAGGGGTAGAGACATGTTCCTCAGGAGTAGTCTCTTCAGTAGTAGGCTCTGTAGGAGCACTGTCCTTCCTTTGTTTCCTTCTTGACTTTTTCTTTTGAGGTTTTGAGGATGATGGTTGAGTGATAATGGATGTGAAATGGGAATCAGTAGGAGTAGCTGAATCTGCACCCATGTCTTCTGTAGCTTGAACCATCATTATGGAGAATAGTGGTGTAACCCTTCCAGAAAAACCCTTGCATGGTCTCTTCATGTTAGCAAACACCTTCTTGGTGTGGGAAGGTGTAACATTAACCCCTTTGTGCTTGGACATTCCCTCTACTTGTTTGTCCAGGAAGATTTGTACAAATCTTGGGTACATGAGAAATTTTACCCCACCATCCAAGTTCTTCACCATATTGTCAAAAATGTACTTGGAAAGGTTGAATTTTTGGTTTGTGGCAAGGCATATGATAGCAGATGCCATAATGCTACTAAATTCATTCTAGGATGTAGTCTTAGCACTAAGGCATTGCAGTATGGTATGGATGAGAAATTTCCATTAGGATGAGAAATAAGATTTATAGAATGTAAGCTTTTGAGTAAGATTTTCATACCCCATTCTTTCTAATTCTGAAAAAATGGTAGCATTGGGTAGACAATCTGTTCCTTCAGCATCATCCAACTTAAGATCACTCCTTATACTTGTCTTAGAGATGATTACCTTTTTCTTGTCTACTAGGGCTTGTATTTGTCGTTCCCCATTAACTGTTTTGACCTTAGCAGATGTCAAGAACTGTTCAATACAGGTAGTATAAATGGTTAGATTGACCGTTAACGCATATTGAACAGAACTTGCATTTAGAAAATCAATAATTTCCTCAAACCCATTACATTCTTCGGGTTTTTCCAAAAACATAACCAAATTGTGAGTTTCAACAAACTTTGGGGTCGACATTGTGATGGGTTTTGAATATTAAAGATGAAACTGAGTTAGGGTTTATGATTAGAGAGGATAGCAAGGTGTAAAATCGAATGAATGAGTGATTGAAACCCTTAATCGAAGTATTTATGAACTCACCCTCAACAGCATTAACTTGAACTGACAGCATTAAGTTAAGCCTAATAGTATTAACTAACCCAGCAGTAGAAAGTTATGCCTGATAGCATTAACTTATGCCTAACAGTAGTAAGTGAATGCCTAGCAGCATAAACTAATACAGGCAGCAGTAAATTAAGCCTAACAGCATTAACTTAAGCTTAGAAGCATTAAGTTTTAAGCTAAGCAACATTAACTTTAAGACATCGGCATTAACCTCAATTTCTTTCTAAAAAGCATTTCCATCATCAATTGTGATTCTCACAAGCTCTCTTTCTATTTTTAATCTCACTATATCTCTTATTTCTTTTCCTCATTCACTCTATCTATTTTTATATCACACAACTCTCTTTCTATTTTTTAGCTCACTATATCTCTCTTTTCTTTTTCTCACCAATTCAGACAATTTTGTACAATGTTCCATTAATTCAATTAGTTTCATGCTGTCCTCCCCACTTCCAAGTGTGTTAACTCTTAAGAGAGGTGGATCATTGGACTATTTAGATGCAGCCTCAAACCTAGTTTAAGCTTCTGCACCTCCCAATATGGTATCTTGGCACCTGGGACCACTACATGAACCAGTTACCTAAGGAAAAGATTCATTAAGTGTTTCCATAGATTGGGTCCTATTTATGTTACCATTGTCCTGCTCTGCTTCTAAGCTAGAAGCAGTAGTGGCAGCCCTTTCCATTCTGTCTTCCCACTCCTTATAGACAGTCTCATCTGCAACAAGGTGAATAGGTCCACTAGATTGAGATATCTCAGTGGTCCTTTTAACTTTCCTAGATTTTTAAGTCTTTTTGGGTTAAGATTGTGATAGAACAGTGATTGGTTCAAGATTAGATAGTGATACAGTTGTGGATGTGTGTTGGGGTTCAGTGGGATTTCCTGACCCTTCACCCACTTCTGCTTAATGATACATTTCCTTTCATCCAATCTTAATTAACCTCCCCTCAAACAATACTTCAGAGATTAAGTAATCCAATGCTAGCAATCAGAAAGTTAAACCTGCTAACATCAAAAGCCTTTGTGAGAAGATCTGCAACATTGTGGTCTGTGTGAATCTTGATCACTTGAACCAACTTCTTCTCATAAGAATCTCTGATGAAATGATGCCTTATTTCAATGTGCTTGGTTTTAGAATGAAACACTAGATTCTTCACAATACAAATGGTGCTTTCATTATCAATGTGAATCTTGGTGTTCATGAAGTTGAACCCATAATCAAGCATTTGATTTTGGATCCATAACACCTGCCCACAACAATTAGCAGCAGCAACATACTCTGCTTCAGTAGTAGAATTGGCAACTATAGTCTGCTTCTTACATTTGCCATAAATCAACCATTGCCAAGAAGATTTTACCTCCTTTAGGACTTCCTGCAAATGCAACAAATCCACCATCAACCTCTTGATAATCTGTAAGGAAGGACTTGTTTCCTGTCATATGCCTGGAGCATCCACTGTCAAAAATCCCTTGATCCTGTAAAGTAGTAATAATTGTAGGATTGACCCTACACTCATAAAAAGAGAAGTTAGTTTCTCTGGGGACCCAAGCTATTACTGACTTTCGTCTGCCTTGTAGATCAACATAGTCAAATCTTTTAAGCATGTATGATCTACTGTCTTTGGAGGTATGGTCAATAACATTTCCTGTTAGTCTCTAAATCCAGCATGCTGAGGACTTAATAGCATTTCCCCATTTCCCACAGCAGCACTAACTACTGCTTTTGGCCCAGCAGTATTTGTTTATTTTTATTAACATTGTTAACCTTACTAGTTGTTTAACTTTTTCATTAAGATTATAGGTTTTAGCTGCTGATTTTTGGTTAAAAGCCCTTCTTACTGGTGAATGTGCTTTAAAATAAGAATATGTTTTGGGTAATGCATCATTCACTTTTGATTTAGGGGCAGCAGTATTAACAGGCCTGGCAGTACTAATTGATGCTGCTGCTCTTGGAGAGCTTTGCTTAGCAGTATTAACTGGTACTTGTCCTGACTTTGTTACAACTGCTGTTGGAACAAAATTCCTTTTAGGATGTGGGTGAGTAAATTTATTTTGGTGGTTCACTCTCTGAGCATTGTTCCATACTGGTCTAATTTCCCTTTGACCAGTAACCCTTCCCTTATTATTCAACACAGGTTTTTCTATCATTTTCTTGTCATGAAAATCACAGTCTTTGATTAAATGATTAAAACTCCCACAAACAAAACAAGCTTTCTTTATAGACTCAAAACCATTTCCTAGTTTCTGAGTCATCAACCCATTCCAGTTTCTTCTATTTCCCCCTAAGGAAAACCCCCCCCCCCTTTTTTTTTTTTGGGGACTTTTCCTAGGATACTCTTCTTGTCTATGTGTGTTTTCCTTATTAACAGATTTCACATTCTCATCAGATTTGACAAAATTGATTTTAGTAAACTTTAGTTTTGTCTGATCAGGTTTAGGTCTAAACACACTATCATTATCACTATTAGGAGCACTAGGCCTAATAGTTTTTTGGCCTTTCTACAATCTCCTTACTAGTCTTAGATATACTTTTTCATTTTCACCGAATGGATGGGGGGGGGGAGGGATTTAAAAAAAATTGATTAATTTTGGGGGGGGGGGGGGGGGGGGGGGGGGGGGGGGGGGGGGGGGGGGGGGGGGGGGGGGGGGGGGGGGGTAATGAAAATTTTATTTTTTTTTTTTTTTTTTTTTTTGGGTTGGGTTTGGGTTGTTTTTTTTGGGGGTTTGTTTTTTTTTTTTTTTTTTATTTGTAGGATTTTATAGAATAATATTAAACTGATATGGATTTGTACAGGTATTGAATGGAATGGAAGTTACTAGTGTAGGGAGGGAGATGATTGTATAAATTATAATGTTTTGTTTATTTATGTTTATGAATTGAAGGATATATAGTTAGATTAGGGTTATAAAATAGGAAAAACTTTCATTCTAATTTATTTGACTATCATAACCAAGACCAGCTTTGTCTTTAGCACTTATTTGACTATTTATTAGTTTAGTTAGATTCTTTGATGATTCTTCAAAATTTTCTAGTTTAAGTTTCAAATCATCTTTCTCTTTTAAAGCTTCTTCTAACTGATTTTTAAGGTCTTTGATAGAGATATCTTTCACTTGGACATCATACTTTAAAAATGCAATGTCTTCTTCATAAGCAGCTTCATTTTTTTCATGAACAACTATCCTAGCTTCTAATGATTCTAATCCCATTTGATAACCTATAATTTCTAGATTAGATTTATTAAGAGCTACACGTTGTTGATCATACTATTTTTGAAGTGTTTCATATGATTTTAAGCAATCTTTAGAGCAAGTATATAACACCCCGTGTTTTAGGGTCATTGACGTCGTTAATAAATTCACTATGTATTTTTAGTATTGTACGCGTTTGCTTTAAATCGTAATCGTTAAGTTAAATCGTGTAAGCTAAAAATTATCGTTCAACGTAAACGGGCATCAAAAAATTAAATGTTTACATCTAGCAAGTGTTAAGTAATTATTTTGAGGATAATTATTAACTTTGTTCATTTTATTTTTATTGGTTACGTAAATTGGTTACGTTTCGCGAATAAAATGTCGATAGGCATACCCGGGATTACCAAACTTTCCTACTGCTTCAACAATACCACAATTGTACCTAATAATCAAAAATTACAACAAATATATCAGTATAATGCATACATGGCTGATATGTATGAAACGAATCGAAAGAGATAATCTCTTTCAAATTTAATATAACACATGGTTATATAGTTTCAGCAAGCTCAACAATTAGCTTTCACACTAGCTATCTACACAAGAACCAAACCGTGACCAATAACAACTTCCATGAAACACTCATCTTGTCTTGTAGAGTGTTATTGACTAGCTTTTAGACATATAAGTCTAGCACAACTAAAGAAAAAAAGATACACTTCAACACTTAACACAAATAAAAAAAAAAAAATAAAAAACAATCCATCTTCGGCTCTTACAACCCCACTGCTCAAACACCCTTTAGTAATAATTCATAGCTTGATTTTCCAAGTCCATACACACATACCTACATCATATCTAAGATGTCTTAAGTTGTTTGCAAGGGTTGGTTAAAGGTTTACAAGTATTGAAGCAAGAAAAGCAAGATTAAGGTTTTCCATAGGATTTAAGGTTTCCTAAGCTTGTAAGCTTTGGTTTTTCATCTAAACAAGGGTTTAGATTGTGTTGGTTATCATTATACATCAACATAAGGTTATCTAAAAACCCTAATCACTTTACATTTATCATTTTATGTGTATATATGTTCTTTATAGCAAAAATTACCATTTAGGACTTTTAAACATGTAAAAAGAGTTTTTACTTGTGATCATCATTTTGTACCTGTTTTCATATGTTTTATTGGTAGATGATAATAACACGAAATAATGGATTATAAGTATGGTATCATGTTGATTTAAGTATAAAAAGTGTATATACAAATTAGGGTTTTCAAAGTTTACTTAATAAGTTTCAAGTAAAAGTGTGGTAAATGACTTGATAATCATGTTCATGGACTTTTATTTATGATATATGGATACTAAAATGATGTTATGATGGAAATATAAGTCTTGTACACTATTGATTTATGTATAAAAAGTCTATGTACAAACTTGTTGAATTAGGGTTTTACTTATAAACTTGTAATTAAAAGTTACCAAGTAAGTTGTGATTTTAATGGTGTTATAAGGACATGATAATATTGACCCCAATGGACAAGATATGGACATTATTATATGTAACACATATGATAGATAAGACTATAAAGACTTGTGGTAATTTACTAAATTGAAACGTGTATAAAACAAGTTATATAAATAAGTATACAAATGGATTTCAAAAGGGCTGTTTGATTAAATTCAAGACAGTAGGTCTGACATTTTATAAAGATAGTACACCTCATGGCGATTCCAAAAAGGTAAGAAACTCGAAAAACGGATTAATAACGAAAAAGATACTAGTAGTTACGAGTTTACGATAATCACCGGGAGTAATACAAAAGAACTTTTATAAAAACCATATTATAAAAATTCTACAAACAAAGTTTGATATTTTTATTAAATCATACATATTTTTAGGATTCCAAAACAATAAGAAACGTAATTTTTTGATTAAAAACGAAGAAGTTATAACAAAGGAATTATGGAATTTGCATGTTTATATACTTAAAATGTATAAAAATACTTTTATAAAAAGTTACTGTTCATGATAGAAACATTTATTTTTCTAAACCTCATAAATAAATAGAACTTTCAATTACAAGAACGTGCTCGAAAGAATTACTAAAAACGGAGATAAAACGAATAAAATACGACGTTTACGATAATTAAAGTTTATAAAAGTAATTTTATAAAGTATGAACAGTAAAAATTACTGTTCATCAGTAGACCCCACTTTATAAAAATGTGATAATTTTAATAACGAAGACGTGCTCGAAGGAATCGCTAAAATCAAGATTAAAACGAATAAGTTGTTGCATTTACGGGTTTTACGACAATTAAATTTATAAAACATCATAAACAGTAAAAGTAATGTTCACCAGAAGGTTATAAAATATAAAAATGTAATATTTTTATACATCATCTTAATACGAAGACGTGGACGTAAGAAACGCGAGAAACGGGTTCAAAACGGGAAAGTTATGCTAGTTTTACCAAAATGATAATTATAAACGTTTTCACTTTATAACAACGATTTTTAAATTACAAATAGATGGTGATGAGCTATATAGGATTGTATACGCTATTAGTTATCGAATTACATAGTACTTATACGACCTATGTTTGATTAGGTTTCCTTCAGATTCGTTCGTGACTCGTTATTTCACTTACTCGATTATTACTCATTCACTTCACTGCTAAGGTGAGTTCATAGCCCCACATTTTACATGGTTTTGTTTTATAAGTTTTGGGGTGGAAAACATGCATTTGTTTTATAACTGGACACAAGTGGATAATATTTATACTATGATTACGTGTTTCCTAAGTAGCGATCACCCAAGTTGAGCCCATTATCATGAACTATCAATTACTAGATTGTGAGCTCGAATGTTATGAATAGATCTATTGGGATTGACATCCTCGTTCGGGTGATTAGCTATCACTAGATAAACGAACGTATACCATGTCGGATTAGGGATGTTGCGGGTTAGAACATCAATACGGGCAATGTGGGCAATTTTATATTGCTATTTATTTATGTCGAGCTTCAGTGTCATGAGCTTAAGGAAACATAATTACAATTATGTGATGTTTTGCATCTCCTGCATTATCATATACTTGGGGAAATCTTGTGGTATAACATTATACGATTTATCAAACCTATGAATTCACCAACATTATTGTTGACGTTTTAAAGCAATGTTTTTCAAGAGGTCAGTAAGCACAAGGTGCAAGCGATACATTGGTGATTATGTATTTTGGGATGACATGTTTAAAGATATGGTTGAATTATATTTTGGAAATCATGTATTATGAACTAGTATCTTTGTAATATGAATAATGAACAAGTTAAGCTTCGGGCTTTTTGTAACAAATGTTTGCTAAATCCAATGTATCAGTTTTAAACGACTTTTAATGGTCGTTCTATATATATCTTGTGTTATTGATCTAAGATGTGACATGCCCCGGACCCTTATTCCGCTGTGACCCAATTTGGGGGTGTTACAAAAGGAACAACATTATTTAGATCAAAACTATACATGTTGTTCTGTCTGGGAACTTTAAGCAAGACTTGACTTTCATCAAGTAGCTTAAAGTCAGGAGATAGAACAAGACATTCAGTCTCAGTGAAAAGAATAATGTTTTTCTTGTTACACATTTGTGAGACAGAGAAAAGATTAAACTTAAGTTCCTTTACAAAGTATACATCTTCAAAGTCTAATTTCCCTGTCCTAATTTTTCCTTTTCTAGTAATTTTACCTCCTTTAGGACTTCCTCCAAATGTAACAAATCCACCATCAATCTCTTGATAATCTATAAGAAAGGACTTGTTTCCAGTCATATGCCTAAAGTATCCATTATCAAAAATCCATTGATCCTGTAAAGTATATTGTGGATTACCCTGCACTCAAAATAAGAGAATTAGTTTCTCTTGGGGATCCAAGCTATTACTTACTTGAGTCTGCCTTGTAGATCAAAATAGTAAAATCTTTTAAGCATGTATGATACATTGTCTTTAGAGGTATGGTCAATAACATTTCTTGTTGGTCTCTAAATCTAGCATGTTGAGGACTTAACAGCATTTTCCCCATTTCCCACAGTAGCACTAACTACTGATTTCGGCCCAGCAGTAGTTACATTGTTAACCCTAGCAGTATTAACTTTTTCATTAAACTTATTGGTTTTAGCTGCTGATTTTTGGTTAAAAGCCCTTTTTACTGGTGAATGTGCTTTAAAATAAGAATATGTTATGGGTAATGCATCATTCACTTTTTGTTTAGGGGCAGCTTTGTATTTTATAGTATTATCAGGCAAGGCAAGTACTATTTGATGTTTTTTACTGCTCCTTGCGAGAGCTTTGCTTAGCAGTATTAACTGGTACTTGTCCTGAATTTGTTACAACTGCTGTTGGAACAAAATTCCTTTTAGGATGTGGGTGAGTAAATTTATTTTGGTGGTTCACCCTCTAAGCATTGTTCCATACTGGTCTAATTTCCCTTTGACTGGTAACCCTTCCCTTATTATTCAACACTGGTTTTTCTACCATTTTCTTGTCATGAAAATCACAGTCTTTGATTAAATGATTAAAACTCCCACAAACAAAACAAGCTTTCTTTATAGACTCAAAACCATTTCCTAGTTTCTGAGTCATCAACCCATTCCAATTTCTTCTATTATTCCTAGGACTTTAACTTTTCCTATGATACTCTACTTGCCTATGTGTGTTTTCCTTAATAACAGATTTTACATTCTCATTAGATTTGACAAAATTGATTTTAGTAAACTTTGGTTTTGTCTGATCAGATTTAGGTCTAAACACACTATCATTATCACTATCAGTGTCCCAATCTTTAATGATAGGAGCACTAGGCCTAACAGTTTTAGGATTTTCTATAATATCCTTACTAGTCTTAGATATACTAGTTTCAGTTTCACTCACTTTAGTCTTATAGACAGAATCATCTAACCCAGCAAAGGATAAGTTAGGTCTTGAGGGCATGTAGTTCCTAGTGTAGGGTGGGGGGGGAACTGGCATGAATCCCTTTACCTGTTTTGAATCTTTTCATTTAATAGACTATCATCCTACATCACTTTCTCTACTTATTAAACACACTATGAACCACTTCACTCTTATTTATTTGACTATCATAACCAAGACCAACTTTGTCTTTAGCACTTATTTGACTATTATCCAGTTTAGTTAGCTTCATAGATGATGTTTCAAACTTTTCTAGTTTAAGTTTCAAATCATCTTTCTCTTTTAAAGCTTTTTCTAACTGATTTTAAGGTTTTTGATAGAGATATCTTTCACTTGGACATCATACTTTAAAAATGCAATGTCTTCCTCATAAACAGCTTCATTTTTTTGATGAACAACAATTCTAGCTTCTAATGATTCTAAGCCTAACTGATAACCTATAATTTCTAGATTATATTTTTTAAGAGCATCACGCTGTTGATCATACTATTTTTGAAGGGTTTCATATGATTTTAAGCAATCTTTAGAGCAAGTATGTATCTCGGAGTCTGAACTTGATGAACTGGATAAACCTTGGGATGTATAGGCCATTAGAGCAAAGTTTGCGATGTCTTCTTCAGCCTGAAAGCTCCAATCATAACCACGTATCCCATCTTGAACAACCAAGGCATTTACAGGAGTCTCTACTGGTACAATCCTTCTTGCAGCATCTCCATTTCTATTCCATCTGATTCCTTGGTGCCCTGCATTCTCTAGCAAAGTAACCTTTCATGTGGCAGTTGTAACATTCAACCATTGTCTTATCAAAGCCAATAGTTTCTTTGCCATTGAAATTTAGATTCCTTCTTGTCTTCTTTAAGATTCTCTTTACCCTCATGGTAAGCATGGCCACCTGCCATTTAAGATCCATCTCTTCAAGATCATCAGTATCAATCTGCTCCAGATCTTCATTGTCCAACTGTGGACTATTAGATTGATTGACAAAGAAGGATAACATGAAATCATTAGCATAGGTTAAGGAAGAAGCTTGTCCCTTTGACCTAGCAGCAGGAACATCATGAGCAATATTAACTGCTTCATTAGTACTGCTAGTATCATTTGAAGATATAAAAGCCACATTCTGAGAGTTTGAGCTTGAGCTTGATTGGCTTTTAATCTCAGCTTCATATACCTTCAAGTTCTTGTACAAATCGTCCATGCTCAACTCATCTAGATCAGCTTTGTTATGCATGATCAAGGCAATATTGTTCCAAGGTGATGGTAGACTTCTTAGCAAATTAATATTTGCATCTTCCTGGGAGATAACTTCACCATGAATTTCCAATTGGCTGATGAGTTTCTAAAACCTATCATAGGTTTTATCCAGTCCTTCAGATCTTGATGCAGTAAAATTCTCATATTGCTGCTTCAGAATGGTTTTCTGCATTTTCTTTGATTCTTTGTTACCTCCAAACCTGGCCTTGATTGCTTCCCATAAGGTCTTTGCATCCTTGATTCCATGAAACTTCAATAGGTGCTCATCAGGAATGGCTAACAACAGACTACTTCTTGCTTTCAATTCATTCTTTCTTGCTAGCTTTTGTTCAGCAGTTTTGGGAGGAATGGGACCTTTAGTACTAGCTGATGCAATAGCAGGTGCATCACCATTCATAATAACCTCCCAAAGAGCATAATCAGTATGAGTAAGATATTGCTCCATAGAGCATAGTCTCCTGTTTTGAGTATAGGAAGTTTTAGTGCGAACATTGTTTAGGTAGTTTTTGACTATGATTTCATCTTCTCTTTGATTATGAGATCTTGTATAGATATAGTGTTCTTCTTATTCAGAGTTTCTCAACAAGCTCTGATACTACTTGTTGATCCCTTCTTGATAGATCTTACTTAGCTTTTTAAAGCTTAGTTATCTTGGATAGATCCAAGACAACTATAGTAGAAACTAAGATTAAGAATATCACAAACTATGCGGAATCTAGTTTGCAATACTAAGAAGAACAATGAAACAGTAAAAACAAGATCTTTACTAAACTTTCAATATATTGAATACTATTTTGAATTACAAAATAGCTATGAATACTAACTATGATTGCTATGCAAACTATGAATACTAATATGAAAACTGATATCTAGATCTATGCCTTAGAGTTCCTTTTATACACCAAGGAAACCCTAATGGGCTTACAAAACGCGTCAAGTGATCATGCATATCTATTCCTAATATAACTCATGCATATCACTTTAGCAGTACTAACTATATAACAAACAGTACTAACTAACAGTACTAATAAACTGGCAGTACTAACAATTTGTACTGGCAGTACTAACTAAGCTTGACAGTACTAAGTCTTCTCATGGCAGTACTAAGTTGAACCAGCAGTACAAAGTTGTAGAAGCCCTTAATTCCCAACAATCCTCCCCTAAACTTGTGATTGTCATTCAAATCTACAAGTTTCTCTGAATTAAACCATCTGTGCTGAGAGGATGCTTCCAAACACTTTACTGTCTTGGTCTGTTTGCTAGTATAAAGATTTTCCTTAAAAGCTCATCTGCCATCACTGAATATTCATCCACTTGCAGCTTGTTACTCAGCATCAAAGTCATAAGTGCTCTTGTCAATGGATAATCTTTCTCAACCAGCATGAAAATATCATGTCCTCTCTCTGTAGACACATGATGAACAACACATGTATCATATAACATGTACACTCCGTACCTCTAAACTCATTTCCAAGTATGATCTGATTCCCACAATTGCACTAAATTTCAACATAGTTGAAAGTTCTAATATTATTATTATTCATATATTAATCAGACATAGCACAAATTACAACCAATATTATTATTGTATGGCAGTAAATTAGTCAATATATATCTTTTGATTATTGTACGTATGTACACATAGTATTGTACCACATAAATGATGCGCCTGAGGAGTTTGCTTTTGTAAAAGGATGAAAAAGTAGTCGAGGTGGTGAGCAGTCGAGAGTGGAGGAGTCGAGCAAGGGGATTTGTGTAAGGTGGTGGGGCATAGGGAGTGGTGGCTGGTGGCCAGCGGTAATGGTGAGGTGGTGGTGATGAAGTGGGTTTATTGAAGAAGATGATGAAAAAATTATTAAAGCATAGGTTACAACTATTTGATGCTTATACCAATAAGGGTGTATTTGTAATTTATCATAAAGTAAAAGAATATATATAAAAACACCCAACTACCCACTAGTTAAGCACTAGTACTTAAATAATAAACAAATGATGCGTGTCGAGCATTGAGTAGAGTAGTAGAGTCGAGCAGTTGAGTATGACCAAATTGAGAAGATGGAAAAAAAGTGACAAGAAAGTGAAGCAAATATATTTTTTTTGTACCTGATTCGTACTTTTCTCTTCATATTGTTGAAAGAGGGGAAAGTTCTTATTGTGCCTCAAAAGTACAAGTAACTATGTGTTAATTGCCCTAAAAAATTGCTTTTCAAAATACCAAAGGCGACCTAGGAGACTTGTTAGACTTTCACACAAAATTTGACAAGTGTCCCAAGTGGCCCCAATCGCCTAGTTCTTCCATAGACACATGTTAAGTTTTGCATAAAGTCTCCCATGTCTCTAAGGTTGCCTTGAGTATTTTGAGAAACGAAAATATTTGAGGGCATTTAACACCTAGCACTTGTAATTTTGGGGCAAAATAAGAATTAACCCTTGAAGGGAAATTCTTATTTTGCCTCAAAAGTACAAGTAACTAGGTCTTAATTGCTCCAAAAAAAATTTCTTCTCAAAATACCAAAGGCGACCTGGGCGACTTAGGAGACTTGTGAGACTTTCACACAAAATTTGATAAGTGTCCCGAGTGGCTCCAGTCGCCCAGTACTTGCATGGACACGTGTCAAGTTTTGCATAAAGTCTCCCAAGTCTCGCAAGTTACCCAGGTCGTCTAGAGTATTTTGAGAAACAAAAAATATTTGGGGCATTTAACACCTAGCACTTAAGAATTAGTATAGTGTATCAAATATTTGGGCATTTAACACATAACATTTAACACATATCATATTATTGAATGCCCCAAATATCATATACATATTATACACTATTATACACTATACTAATCCATATGTTGAATACAAAATTTCTTAATTCAATCCATGAGGTCATCTAAGTTTGTTAGAAATAGTGTAATTTATTGTATTTTAAAACAAAATTTGGATATATGGGTTTGTTATAAGGATTGTAAATTTGTAGTATTTAAAAATAAAGTTTTGATCCTTATGCTTTTGTCCCCATTTTAGTGATAGTCTAAATTAATTGATATACTTTTGTAATTTTTCGCAAAAGATGTTTGGTTAGTTTTATGTGAATCAAAGCTTAGATCATCTGGGTTTTTGTTGGTTCAAGAATTCTAAAAGTAGTTGCTTTTAATGTAGGTGCAATTTTGTGATTATTGTTAGTGTTGTGTGTAGGTTTTGTTTTGGATTGATTTGAGGTTGGTTGCGTAATTGTAACAACCAGAGATTTTGACTAGATTATAGTATCCCAAAATACTATGGCTATATATCTACATATTTCTATTCATTCAAATTTCTATAAGAAAACTCGTTGTTGACTTTTGTTGACTTATTTTACGCTAAACAATTACGGTTTAACCAACTGTCAAATATCGATTATTATTATGAACTACTCACTTTTGAGTTAAGTTTCTATTTTCTAAACGACTACGGTCGCGTATAATCACTTACTGGGAAATGTTGATCCCAACTTAAGATCTATTCTTTAGCTTGTAAAGATTAAGTTACTTTGAATAAATCTAAAATAACTATGGTTGAAACTTTGTGAATACTAAAGAGTATGCGGAATCTACTCTTTAATACTTAGAAGAATGTTTAATGAAACAGTAATCTTTAAGAACAATGATATAATTGAAAAACTCCAATATTATTATTATAAATAATACGAGTACTCTGTGTAGTACTAGGGTTTACAACCTTGAAGCTATGTATCAAAATAACCTAATACTAATTATGCTATGGAAAACCATAACCAGATCTCCTTTTATACACCAAAAAGTCCTTTACAAGATAACTACAAATCTTCTATATTTTTAAACTTATATGTATCTTTCTAACTAAATAGAATATACTCTGAATAAGTCAATACATATCACTTCACACGTCTTTACCCCTTTAGCAGTCTTCATGCAACAGTCTTAAGTCCTTCAGCAGTGTTAACTTAGTAGTGGCAGTACTAACTTTCTTCTAGCAGTACTAATAGTTAGTACTGGCAGTTGTATCTTAAGCAGTACAAAGTCTTTGTTTTGGCAGTACTAAGGATAATGAGTTTAATTCCTAACAACCCTCCCCTAAACTTGTGATTTACCTCTAAATCATCAAGTTTCTTGAATTAAAATCTTGTTCTCTGAGAGGATTCTTCCAAACACTTCATCTTCTGGGCCTTTCAACCTGCATGAATATCTTCCTAAGAAGTTCTCTGGACATTTCATTATCTTGTTCCACCAAGAGTTTTGCAACTAACATCTGTGTAAGAACACCTCTTGACAAAGGATATTCCCTTTCAACCAGCATGTAGATATCCACTCCATCTTTTGTAGATACATGATGTACTCCACATGTATCATACAGTCTCCATGTTATATCATGAATATGCTTTTGAAGCTTCCACAATTCATCATCTGTATCTGGTTCAAACAATCTCTTCAACTCAACCTATATTTCTCTTTCTTTGTCTTCTATTGGTTCAGTTGATGTGAACTTCTCTTTTACTAGACTCCACAGCTTTACTAAGTCTTCTCTATCAAATGCTTTTAGCATATCATCAAAGAATTGATATACCTCAGTATGATTACCAACTCTGATGATCTTCCAGTACTTCCTAGCTCCTTCAGTGTAAATCTCCCAATCAATTATAGGATACTTGGTTTGTAAAGCTTCAACATTCATTCCTTGCTCTGGAACTATTATCATCATTTGTTGTATCCTTTCTTGTGACAATTCTTCTTCTTTAGTCTTTGGTTCTTCAGCTGGTACTGAGCTTTCTCCAGTCTTTAGTCTCTTTGGACTTTCTTAAACAAGTTTTTCTTCTGCATCTCTTTTAGAACTTCCAGCTGCCAACTCAGGAATTACTCTTTCACTTTTACTCTCCATTGGAACAAATGTGTGTACTCTCCTCATTGTAGTTTCAAACAGACTCTTGATTTCATCAAAATAATAACTCTTTAACTGCTTCAGTGTATGACTTCCCATGTTCTTGATATATTGAGACATGTAAGTCCTTTGTTGAGCTTGTGTGAGTGGCTTGTTTCTCCTTTCTTTAGCTCTTTGTGCAGCAAAGTATCTCTTTCTCTCATTGATAAGCTCTGTAAGCAATCTTGCTTTTTTAGCTTCAGAGTACATCTCTCTTTCCTCTGATTGTAATCTTTGTGCAAACTCTTCATCAGCTTTACCTCTAGCTTGAATGTCATCCTATTCTTTAATGTTGAAAGAGCTTGCTTCTTCTTGTACTCTGCAATCCTCTGCCTTTCTTCTTCATCAATTTCAGCCTGTAACCTCAGAGCTTCTTCATAACCAAGTCTTTCTTGTTCAAGTTGCAACTTTGTTTTGGTCTGAATAGTCTCAGCTTCCTCCATTATAGCTTTACTCTTGTCTTTGGCTGAACTATCACCAGTAGTACTAACTGATGCACCAGCAGTGGAAACTGGCTCAGCAGTACTAACTCTTTTTTCGGCAGTATAAACTTCTTTAGCAGCAGTGAACTCAAAATCAGACTCCATATCATGCCTCCCCTAAACCTCTGCATCATGTTGTACCAAAGAAATATCAGGATCATGTCTTTGTCAGTTTCATAAGCGTCAACCAGTTCATTATAGAGAGTCTTCTACTGAATTGACCTGTCAATTGATTTGTTATTCTCCATTTTATCAATGAGAATCTTCTTTAGCTTGAGTTCAGATAGGTTAGCTGATACAACATGGGATGTCTTAGCTTGATTGGATGAACGAGTCAGAACTTTAACTTCAAGTTGGTCATTTACGAACTTCTTAATTTTCGGCAAAATCTTGGAGAATTGTTCTTTAACTTGCTCTTTGACTTGCTTTTTGATGATTTTCCTCATATTTTCATTAAGTGTATTGATGAAGTCTACATTTTCAGCTTGAGCTTCATCTCTAAGTCTGTCTGACTAAAGTTGCATAGCTGTTTCTATGGCTTCATTCATCTTATTGGCAAGGTACGTGTCAACAATACTGGGAATTAAAGAAACAGGTGCAGCAAATTGGTTTGTTTGCTGGAATTTTGAGAAGTTGTCTTCTAAAGCTTTAACTCTATCTTCAAACTTGAACAAGGAACCAAAGGTTGGAAGATTTTGTAGGGAGGTACTTGGAACAATTGTTGGTGTGGGAACAGGTGTTTGTTGCTGAGGTTGAATGAAAGGAATGGGTGGTGGAGGAAGTGGTGTTACAGATGAAGGAGGCATTTCAACATTCGTGGAGACGGGAACATCTACCAGAGATGTTGACTCAGTGTTCAGATTAAGAATAGAGTCAATACCTGTATCCGGATTAGGGTTGAGCATGTTTGAAATGAAGCCTGATGAAACAGAAGAACTCTGCTGTTGACCTTCAGGAGTGGCAGCTGTTATAATCACATGAGTATCTTCTGTTACTTGAGTACTTTGAATATTGGTCTGTGGAGCATCTGTCATTTCAGTATCTCTTCCTTCCAGATTGACGTTCACGTCCCTGTATAATTCATTTGCTTCTTCCTCTTTATTTGTCTGTTCTTCATCCAGTTCTTCTTCCTTAACATTGACTCCTTGAGTTTAGTCATCATATGCTTCATCATCAGACCACTCTTTTTCTTTATCTTCTTCATCTTATCGTTCATTTTCATCAAAAATAGACAACTTGGGATGAACAAGGTCGTCATCATCATTATCTGATTCAGTCTGTTCATTGTCATCATCACCTTTATTATCAGCATTGTCATCATTCTGATCATCATCATCTTCATTATCAGCATCGTCATTATTTTGATTATCATCATCTTCATTATCAGCATCGTCATCATTTTGATTATTATCATCTTCATTATCAGCATCGTCATCATTTTGATTATCATCATCTTCACTCATATGCACTTCATCATCATCGTCTTTGTCACTAGAATTCTAAGAAAATCTGTTCATTTCAGAGTTATATTGTAGGTTACATGGGACACTGGTTAACCCTAGTTCCTTCATCTACACCTGACCCGCTGGCGTGAGAGTTGTGAGTCTGTATCAAGCTTCTTTTGGTGGCCAGCTTTATCTGTTCAGCCTCAAACAATGCAACCTCAGATAGCACATTTAAGCCTTTTTCTTTTGACATTGTTGTTGGTTGCTTCTTCTTGATAGGTTTAGCCACCTTTGTTTAAGTCTTGATTCTTTTGCCATTAGAAGCTTGAGTAGACTTCTTCTTAGGAGATGATTCAGAATCAACTTTATTCTTTACATACTTAAGTTTTGGAATCTTCTCACCAGTAGCATAAGCATGATAAGTCTTGTAAGCTTCGGACTCCAACATGGATTTATTGGTCAAGTGTTGAGGAAGAATAACACCGTATATCTGCGTGTCCTGATGTTTAAAGATAACTCTTATTATGGTGAACATGGGGTCATCCCTGGCAATGTGCCAAAACATCTCGTTTCTCCTTGGTATTGACAGATCCTTTGCTATGAAGTAGTCTACAATGACTTTGGTGAATCATGGATAATACATGTCATTGTTCTTCTTAGAGTTCTTGTTCTCCACTTGATACACCAAGTCTTCCCACAGCAAGTAGACATAATCAACATTCTTGTTCTGATACATGACCTAAAGAATTTGAGCACGTGATAATAAAAAACTTTCCAAAGTAGTAGTTTTTTCACTTAGACACTTATTGATGTTGGCAGCAAATGACCTCCATGGTTGATGCATGTGATTAACATTGACATCAGATAAAAAACTTAATCTCACCAGTGTGTCCAAGGTCTCTAATAAAAGATAGAATTTCCCCTTCAAGTGTAGGATCTTTAAATTTCTGACCTGGGAGTTTTAGGCAAATCTTGAGCATATCTCTGAAGTTGTCAACGTTAACAATATGACTTTTGCCATTCATCTTGAAACAAAGTGAAGAATGATGTCTGGAGGCAGTGACCCAGAACTCTTGCATGTAGATTTCTGGAACATCAGCAGTGATCTCAAATGCTTTGTAGAAGGAAATGAGTTTCAGAGCGTCAAATACCACTTGAATAGTAGGTTCCTTGGATTTGAGAGTAGGACTTAGCCGAAGATTGCATTTTCCTATCCGAAGATGATTAGTAGGAGCGACTAATTCATCATCCAAAGCTATTTGCTGAGCTCTTGTGGTATCCATGATTCTGCTAAGAAAGGATCAATA
This sequence comes from Tanacetum coccineum, assembly GCA_026074375.1. Classification (NCBI taxonomy): domain Eukaryota; kingdom Viridiplantae; phylum Streptophyta; class Magnoliopsida; order Asterales; family Asteraceae; genus Tanacetum; species Tanacetum coccineum. The sequence goes on along the minus strand of BQNB010050272.1, from coordinate 18,950 downwards.
CAGTTTATGTTTGTACAATATACTATAGAGACCTTTCAATTGTGTACTTTAAGTTTATTCATGATGCGAATAATTCTCAAAGATAAGGCACTCTAAGACTTTTAGCACTTTTTAAGAGTTATCCATTTAAATGACAACTTAAGCCAACTTAACTTGTTTAGAGTGGATAATTAATCAATTTTGATTAACTCCCTAATTAAGATATTAAATTGCCTTCTAATTTGGAAATTTGATCTAAAGTGTGTTTGGTCTTGAAAGATAAAACCGATTTCTAAAGGAGAAAACTAGTTGTTCGGTTCACAAGGGAAACGAGTTGTTCGGTTCTACATATGAAAACTAGTTGTTCGGTTCCCTAACAAAACTAGTTGTTCGGTTCCTTAATAAATCTAGTTGTGCGGTTCCTTAACAAAACTAGTTGTTCGGTTCCTTTATGAGAACTGGTTGATCGGTTCCTTAGCAAAACTAGTTGTTCGGTTCCTTTATGAAAACTGGTTGATCGGTTCCTTAGCAAAACTAGTTGTTCGGTTCCTTTATGAAAACTGGTTGATCGGTTTCGTAGCTAAACTAGTTGTTCGGTTCCTTTATGAAAACTGGTTGATCGGTTCCTTAGCTAAACTAGTTGTTCGGTTCCCAAAGAGAAAAACTAGTTGTTCGGTTCCAAAGAGAAAACTAGTTGTTCGGTTCCAAAGGAAAGACTAGTTGTTCGGTTCCAAAGGAAAGACTAGTTGTTCGGTTCTCAAAGCATAACTAGTTGTCCGGTTCTCAAAGCATAACTAGTTGTTCGGTTCTCAAAGCATAACTAGTTGTTCGGTTTTAAAAGGGAACAATTTGTTCGGTTCCAAAGCATAACTAGTTGATCGGTACCTCATAAATTTCACAAAACATGAATTCGACTTCAAGATAGTATCATTTGGCATTTTTATTAAAGAAGCACAACATGTACACTTTTATTTCACAGACATTACCACAAAAACAACAACAATCGCATACACCTTTCAATCCGAATATGAACATACAACAAAAATGCATACATTCAAGATTCTCTACTAACACGGGTATGATTTAAGCACTCAAACACATTCAAGGATAACAAAACTAGTTTCCTAGCACAAAACCCACAACCTTTTTACAATATTTCATTAAAACCCAAATTTTCACTCTTAAAATTGATCGAATGACATGTCATAGAATCCGATGTTTAGGAAAATAACTGAGTTAAAAAATCTGTTCTACTATAGGACAATGGCATCAAAAACCCCCTCAAACAATTTAAAAGAGTATGATCAATGAGAGATGATTTTGTGGAGAAAGCTATTCAAAAATGGGGTTTTCGAGCGTCAAAAAATGATGAAAGCCGCTCGTATCCTTCAGCGACGCGTGTGATGATGTTTTAGGATGTGTAGAACAAGTTTTTAATTGTACCTTAGGCTTGAAAATCACTTGAAATGGAGAACATTGATTTGACGATTTCGAGTGGGGAGAGGGAGGGAAAATATTTCTTAAGTGTGTGTTTGTGTGTATAAGGAACGGGTGGGGTGAGTGATGATATAAACAATTATTGTTTTTAGACACATTTGCCCCCTCAAGTTTCTTAACTCTTTTAATTTTCACTAATCTAAGATTTATTAGGCATAAATAGTTTTAACAAATAGCCTGAAAGGTCCCTATTGTTTTTAACTAGCATACCTAAAAAACTTATCATTGCACATTTACTCCCTAAAGGCATAATCACATAACATATAAGGCACACATAAGCTAAACTTAATTAACTTTCCTTAAGAATGATATTTCGTTATTGTTTAATAACCTTTTTTCCTTGAATTACATATTTATTATGAAGAAGATATTTAACATTTTCTCCCCCTCAAACAATGACTCGGTTTCTATTTAATGAGCAGTAGTCGTTGTTTGAGAAGTCGAATGTCCTTGAAAAGCATTTTTGATGACTTATATTTTATTTTTGAAAATTTAAACACACCATGAAAATAAGATTGCTCTTATTTTAACTCATAAGCACACTGACACGTCCACCTATGGAAAAGATTAGGAAGCACGGGTTGGTGATGCCCAATAGTTTATCACAAGCCTTTTGCTCATGGACATTAGTAGACCATGCCCTATGATTAAAATTCCCCTTAAGAGGTCAAGTTTTTTTTGCAATATTTGCCTTTAAGATGATGACCGGGTTGCTATATGAAATAATAAGCAGCCATTTGGCATGTTTTGAAAACATTTAGAACTTCTGCTCGAAATTCATTTACAGCCTCTTATCATATTGCATGAATTTCTAAGACCGTAAATGTTACGATTTTCAGAAAGAACATACCATATTACCTTCTTTTTATATTTTTTGCATTTTTTAATTTTTCTTTGGTTTTTAAAGATTTTATATTTTTGTATTTTGTTTTTATAAATGTTTCTGAAAATGAAAAATATTTTTGGTTTTTATGGTTTTTAATATATATACTATATTCAACAAGGTTATTGGAATAGGTACCACCAACTATACTTCAGCTGCATCTGCCAACAATTTTCAGTTGTCTTGGCGTAAAACTTCGCATTCCCAGTTGTTGATAAGAAATTCAATTCTTTTCTTGCATAGTGCGTTAGTGAAGGATGCCGCTAGTGATTACTCCGTGTTGACAAAGTAAAGTTCTACTACTCCATTCTCTACTTGCTCTTTGATGAAGTGGAATCTGATGTCAATATGCTTTGATCGAGATTGTTGAACATTGTTGTAGCATAAGGCAATAGCGCTTTTGTTATCAAAGTACATTGGACTTTTATTGAATCCAAGACATGGTCGGTCACGCTGTTGATCTCATCCAAAGGACCTTGGGCACAACAGCCGGCAAGGCTTAATATTAAGTTTCCGTACTGGATATCGGCAGTGCCTTTTCTGCCTTTTTGATGACCAGCTAACAAGTCTGTCTCCTAATAATTGCATACTTCCAAATGTACTTCTTTTAGTATCTTCGCAACCCGCTTGATTAGTGTTTGCATAAGCTGTTAGAGAAATAGAAGAATCCTTTAGATACCAGAGTCCCCTATTAATAGTACCTCGTAGGTATTTAAAGATTCCTTTTAAAACATGTAAGTGATTTTCGGTAGGCTTTGCCTGATACCATGCACACATGCATACAGCAAATGTAAGGTCTGGTCTACTGGCTGTAAAATACATAAGGGTGCCAACCATTCCACGATAGTGTGTTAGGGTCACAGCTTTCCATGTGGATCTTCTTTCTGTTTGGGATTTCTCCACCATGGGAGTATCTACGGGGTCACTAGATTCCATACCATATTTTTTTAAAGATTTTTGAACAGATTTAGACTAGTTTATAAAGATGCCTTGGGACTTTGTGAAATCTGTAGTCTTAGAAAAAATGATATTTTGCCCATCATCGACATCTTAAACTTTGAACACATTATTTTAGAAAATTGGTTCATTATTGTTAGGTTGTTAGTAGACGTAAAGATTATTCATACAACATAAATTTGTCCAGGTAATATTCTTTGCCTTGTCTTTGATAGAACAATGTAGGAATCCGTTGGGTTCCTTTAGGATAATTCATTGAGAGTAGTAGAAACTTTGACAATAGATCGTACCACGCACGAGGAGCTTGTTTCAACCCATAGAGAGCCTTCTTAAGCTTATACACATGATTCGGATTGTCTTTATCCACAAACCCGTCCGGTTGGCTGACATAAACTTCTTCGCGGAGAATGCCGTTCAAGAATGCCGTCTTAACATCCATTTGGTAGACAATCATATTCATGTGAGCAGCATATCCGAGGAAAATTCGAATAGCATCAAGTCTAGCCACTGGAGCAAAAGATTCCTTAAAATCAATTCCCTCTTCTTGACGGCAACTACGAGCAACCAAGCGAGCCTTATTTTTTAGAATTCCTCCCATTTCATCAAGTTTTACCTTATAAATCCATTTTAAAGTAATGACCATCACTTTATATGGATGAGGAACGAGTTCTCAGACTTCAAGACGTTCAAATTCATTCAGTTCCTCTTGCATTGCTTCAATCCAACATGATTGAGTTAACGCGTCTTTATAAGTCTTAGGTTCAACCGATGAGAGAAAAGCATCATAGTAACAAAATAAGGCTTGTTCATGAAGTTGGAGTCTTGTGGAAACAAGTCTTTCGAGTTCACCGATGATGTTATCTAAAGGATGATCCTTGGTCCATTTGGTAACGTGTTCTGAGTTAGGAGCAACAGTATGCACAACAGTATGAATAACATCCGAAGATGAAGATGCTTCAGAATCATTTTCTAGAATTAAAATACCAAAGAACTGATCGTTATTCATGTGTGCAACATCTAAGTCATGATTGTCTTCCTCAACATCGTTAAGTATGACTGGAGATTGAGTTTCGGGTGTTGTTTGAGAGTTACTTGGTGATGGTGCATCTTGGTCAACAGTTGTTGAGGAAGGTGAACTGGTTGATGAAGCAGGAACTAGAGCAACTACTTCAGCAATTGGAGAAATGACTTCAGGGGCTGGACGATCAACACTTGATGGAGGGTTGAGTAATTCATCAAACAATGGTTGAAACAGTAAATCCTAATCATTTCTTAAAGGTGGTACAAATGGTGTTAAAGGAGGAGGGTTTGGCATGAGTCTTGAACTTATTGTTGCAGGAGTCATTCCATGAAGTGCGGGTCCCGAACTGATGTGTTCAGAAGCTATTGCAGTCAGCTCATCGAAATCTACATGAATTGTTTCAATGATTCGTCTGGTACGTCGGTTGTAAATTCAAAATGCTTTCTTTGTGGATTCATAGCCAATGAAAATACCAAATCAGCCTTCGGTTGTAACTTACCCAAGTTCTCACTATCATTTGTCAGATAGCATAGTGCACCAAATACATGGAAAATGATAAGTCAGGAAGTTTGTCATGTAAAAGCTCATATGGTGTTTTGCCGTGATGAATACGTACGATGGAATGATTTTGGCTGTAACATGCGGTAGCAACTGCTTCTGCCCATAAGAATAATGCAGCTTTTGCATAAATCAACATTGTGCGGGCAGCTTCAATTAGCGTACGATTACGTCTTTCAATGACACCATTTTGCTGTGGAGAGCGAGCAACAGATGTTTCATGATAGATGCCAACCTTTTCATAATATTCATGCAAAGTTTGATTAACAAATTCAGTTCCATTATCTGTTCTGATTCGTCAGACAGGTACTTTAAGCCTTACTTGGATCATCTTGAGAAAGTTGATTATGAAATCTGGAGCTTCATATTTTGACCTTAAGCACTTAACCCATGTAAATCGAGAGTAATCATCGATAATGACGAGGATTTACTTCTTTCCATTAACACTTGCGACATGCATTGGTCCACAAAGATCCATGTGCAAAAGATAGAGTTTTTCTTGGTTGGTGTCTTCATATTTAGGTTTGTGGGGTTTCTTCTTGCCTTTGCCCATTGCACATGCAGGACATAGATGGTCCTTTTCAAACTTTAGCTTAAGGAGACCTCAAACAAGACCATGTCTAGCTAAATGGTTGATTGCACCAAAGTTCAGATGAGACAGACGTCGGTGCGATAGCCAGGACTTAGTCATTGAGGCCTTTGACAATAGACATATAGGAGAGGACGCCATCATATCTCCAAGAGACAGAATATATACAGATTGTTGCCTCAAGATCCAGTCAATAGATCAACACCTTCTAGATTACGAATGAAGCAGGTGTGTTGGCGAAAAGAAACTTAAAGGTTCGAATCACAGAATTGACCAACAGAGAATACGTTGTTTCCATGTCCTTCTACATAGTAAACCCTTGATATCGTAACATTCCTAATTTGACAATCACTATATCCCAATATCTTAGCCACGTGATCATTTCTGAATTTGACTATACCCAAAAATTTATTGACAAAATTGGTGTGCTGAGAGCGATCTCCGGTCATTTGCTTGGAGCAGCCGGAGTCTAAATACCAAAGAAAAATTTGGACGACCTGCATTCATCAAGAGAAGAAGATGGAACATTGGAAACTATGGATCCCCAAGATTGACTGGGTTCCTTTTTGTTAGCAGATACAGATTTAAGAACCTTAGATTTGCTAACAGAAACATTAGTTTTAGATTTTCTAGGTTTTCGTGAGTAAACCAATGTTACGACAAGTTTAGGTGTTTCATTATTTAAAGCAGTTGGTTTTCTAAGGGGCACTTCAGTAGTTTTGGTAATCCTTGTTAAAGGGTACGCATTTCCTACTATAGTGAAGGTCCGACTAGTAGGTCTCTAGATATATCCAATATTTGTAAACACCTTTCCTGTTGGTTTCCAAACTTTTCTCTTTGAATTTTTCTTAGCAGATTTAGATTTTACACGAGCATTCACATTATTGATAAAATCAAGAACACACAAATCATGATTATCAGAAAGCATGCAACCATTACACTTAACACATTTAAGTTCAGAATTCGCATTAAGCTTGGAATGCTGCACATTAGCAGTTCCTTTAGGTGCAACAACACAGTCTTTATTTTTCAAACTAGATTTAACTTTCCTAGGGTGGGCTTCTACTTTATTCTTCTGAGTACTACTTGGTGTTTGCTGAATCTTATCTTTCTTTGTATTGCCTGAAGGCTGTGATTCGCTAGCACTAGTAGACGGTTTTACTCCTGTAGAAGACAACATAGGTTTGTTAGAAACTAAGTTCGATGAAGAAGCTGTTTTTGTGTTTGTGTTTCCTGAGGATGTGATGGGCTTAGTGAATCTAACTCTTTTGTCCTTGTTCTTTGGGGTCACAGCCACTAATTTTTCACCAGAATTGTTGATACTAGGGCAGGTTTTACTGATGTTTGTAAGCAAATCCTGAATTCATTTAGTATACCTACAGGCAGATTCTAAGGGATGATCTAGTGGATAATTAGCTTTAACATGTTCTACTAGATCCCTAAGAACTGCAGCTTCTTCCTGAGTGTGCTTAATATAGGCAGAGTGAGCTGTCCTATTATTCAACAATTTTAGGGTTATTGGTTCCACATCATTCTTAAGCATCTCTGGATCAATAGTGTGTTTCGTAACCGCATTATCAACTAGAGCTTTTCCTTTAAGTTTCCTTAATTCATCCTTGAGAGCTGTAATTACCAAAACTTTTTCCTGAAGACGAGCATTTAAATCAGAGATTTCCACAGACTTTAGATTAACTTGATTAATTAATCCATCACATTGTTCTTTGGATCGAATACATGCTGGTTTAATCGAGTCATAAAGTTGCTTATAGGTCTGTTTCAAATGCTCATTCTCGGCAATAAGCTTTGACACCCTATGATCCAATCTAATATTTATTGTTTCAGTCTCCTCTAAGTCCTTTTTAATCTTATCCTCGTTCATTTTTCCACTTAGAGATTTAATCTTTCTTTCAACTTCTTTATGACCATGTCTTTCTCTCGGGACTGAGCTTTTAATTCATTTAATTCAAACAATTGATCAAAACTTGGAGCACTTTGATTTGAAACAGAATTGTCCGTTTGAAAATTTTCCTGATTAAGTTGAGTATCAACTTTTAAAGACATGTAATGTTTTTCAACAAAATCCTCTTTGTTGAGAAGCTCAGTCTTAGGTTTTAGACACTTTTCACATTCATGCACATTCACAGAAGCATTATCTACAGAAGAATTCATAATTATTTTCACAATATCTTTGTTAATGACTTGTTCCAAGAGTTGTTCGTTTTCGTTCAAAACTTGATTCATTTTAACTTCAAATGTTTTTGACTCTAAACGATATTGTTCCACAGCCTGTTCCATTTGATGAAAGACATTTTGGACTTCAGAAAGTTCATCAATCAAATATTGATCGAATGTGTTGAACAAATCCTTCAGAGCTTTTACAAATGTAATTATTTCATCCCTAAAACAAGCTTTTATATGTTCAAACCCCCACGAGCCCTTAGTGATGGATGTGGTCGTGGTTCTTACTTTGATAACCACGTCAAAACCAGCAAGATGGTGTTTAAGTTTCTTCAAACTTGTATTAACCATGCTGACTTTAGGAAGTTCTTTTGGAACCTCAACTTTGGTGGGTCTTTTAGAAAGAGTGGGATCTGGAGAATTCACATAATTCTGAGACCAAAAGGCTTGTTCATCAGATAATTCAGTTTGTGGAACAAATCGTGTTTTAAAATCTTGAGAAAGTTGGTTAAGAACAACATAATCGATTGGTGAAGTATTGACTTTCTTTTCTAACATCATAGGATCCTTTTGTTTTAAAAGCATTTTTAAACGACTCTCTTCAGTAAGCATTAGGGTCTCTTCGGAGTCAGGAATCACAATAGCACTTGTATTCTTAATGACATTACCATCATAAAGCTTTGGTTCTAACTGCTGAGCTTTCTTTAGATAGAAAGGATTTTGAAAACCTAGAGCTTGTTTAGTGGTATGATCATAGAAAAACTTAGGTTTTGTCAACATGTGAATAGTTTGTGCAGATTGATCTCTTTTAAAAACAATATTATCTAGCTATTTGATTTTTTTTCTAACGTAATCTCTCTATCGATGTTCTCAGATTCTTCTTTCTTAAAATCATTTTTGAGAAGAGTAACTGTTTGCATTAAACATTCCTTTTCTTTTAAATTTTCAGAAAGAGTTCGTTTAAGACGATCAATCTCTACAGACTGTGCACTTGAATCTGAAACGTTATCATTACTCCTTAAATCAACATTTTGTCCTTCTTTCAAAACTTTAACTTGTTCCTTATATCTTTCAAGCTTAGCAGTTAAAGTATCATTGACACTTTTATTCTCCAAATTTATCTTGGTACAATTAACTACTTGGGTTTTCAGTTGTTTAATCATAGATAATATCAGTGCATCTTATTATGCAGAAGAGTTAGAATTCTGAATAGTTTCCTGTTGTGATTCAATCACATATTGAGAATAAGGAATGATATTGCTATCACTGATTATTTCAGTATCTGAATGGTTCACAACATTAGATTGTTCAGAAGACTGCATCATATGCACAACTTGATTAATCATATAGTTATTCACATTATCATGATTATGTACCTCAGCGAGAGCATTTGAACCATAATGAGATAAATTTTCCATGAGAGCAACTTTGGCAGTGTTGAGCTCATTACAATCAAAGTCATATGCATCCAAAAGATCAGCTTGATAAGTAGCATTGTGAGTAATGACAGTCTATATGGCTTGACCTTCTGCAATTCCTGGATCTGCCAAAAATGCTAGTTCCTCCTCATGTAGAATTTGACCATTTGCTTGAGCTTATACCATCAACAATTTATCCTTAAACTATGAATCATCCCGTTTTCTCTTTGGTTTAGTGCACTCTTTGGACATGTGTCCTTCCCCTTTACAGTTGTAAGAAATAACAGTCCTTTGTTTTCCATAATTGCTTCTACTTGCTCTTGGAGTGTACCTCCTTGTAGTGCCCGCAGCAAAAGAAGTTTGTCTCCCTTGAATTGGTTGTAAGGTCACTCTCCCATCATTAATGGTAGCTTGTTGCCTAGGGTTTGACGAATTCCTCAGCTGATTATTGGTAGTGAGGTAGCGGGAAGTGACAACAGCAGTCAAGAAAGCCATCATGTGATTAATGGCATCAATGGGATCATCACCTTTCTGGAATACTGGAACAATTAGATCCGATTCTGGTTGGGAAAATTCAGGTTGTTAGTTAATTGTGGGAACATATTCCAATTGAAGGATAGATGATGATGGAGAATAAACGTTATGGTGAACGAATGATTGATAATTGTTGGATGGATAAGTGATTGAAAGAGGTGTTGATAATTGACGAGTTGAGTTTTATTGAGACTGATAAGGTGATCCATACTGTGGAGACTGATATGGTGAAACTTGTGGTTGAAATTAAGTGTTTTGGTATGAGTTTTGATGAGTTTGATAAGAAGACTAGGTCATCTGATGGGTTGCAACCAAAGCAAGCGGATCTGAGTTGCGTTCATGCATTAAACGAACCTCATTTGCATGAAATTCATGTTGTCCCAAGTAAGCATGAATCTGATCAATGTTAGTTGTGTGCAAATCCTGAACCAGTTTGACATCTGTCACAAATTTGCTCCACTCTGGAGGAAGAGTAATTAAAAAATATGGTTTTCTCCTTAAAAATTGTTCAATTTTTTGTTTCATATTGTAGTTGTTATGTCATGAGTAGTAGTTTAAAATCTCAAGTACTAGATCACTTATGTTTCCATCTTCTTATAAGCAAACTTATTGAATTCATCATAAAGCTTACACTTTCTTTCCTGTTTCGTCAATGAAGTTCCTTGCATGAGAAGTTGAATTCTTTCCCAAAGTTCCTTGTCAACTTTATGATTGCTAACTAATGCATAGACTACTGGTGGTAATCATTGGAGAATGATATTTGTTGCATTGATATCACAATCAGCTTGAATTGCTTCCGTAGTAGATAACTCATAATATTTCTTTGGTCTAGTCACTCCATTTTCCTCAATTGAAGGCCAGATGAGTGGACCATTTTCAACGGATTCAAGGATCATTCGTCCATGTTGTCTATTCATCATGTATAGCTCCATTTTGCTTTTCCAAGAATCGTACATATCCCTTTTCCAACATAGGTGGATGATTGTCAGCACCCGAAAGAATCGCTTTGTCAGCAAGAGTCGTCATTAAGAAATTTATGTGTTAATAGATTAATATTTGATCAACGTTGGGTAGACAGAAATTTGTTTGATAAGTTGTCTTTTAAGTGTTTTAATTTCTTGAAACTATACGGGATTTTACAATTCTTGACAAAACCAGGAAAAACATGTTAACGTTTCACGGGATTTTACGAGTCAAATAAATAAACCCTATAATTTGAAAACTTGAGTTGTTCGGTTTCAACAAACACTGGTTGTTCGGTATCAACTACAATCAGTTGTTCGTTTCAACTACAATCAGTTGTTCGGTTTCAACTACAATTAGTTGTTCGGTTTCAACTACAATCAGTTGTTCGGTTCAGTTGTTCGACTTCAGTTGTTTGACTTTAGTTGTTCGACTTACACTATTTCGAAACCTAAAAATTTTAAAACACAAAAAGACACATTTTTTATGGTTGTTTTGCAAAAATACTTGTACAACTAGTATTACTAAACCTATAGGAACAAGAAAAATAAGAACTTTAAGGTTTTTAAGCCGAAAAATTTAAAATCAAGATTTTGTTCTTTCTAAAGTTTTTGAACACAAAGATGACCAAAAATGATAATTTTCTAGATTCAGAGCTTGTACACCTATATCCTAAAGATACTAGATCAAATTTACCAAAGTAAATGATCTTTTGGTGTACACAATAGCTTCGAAAATAAGAAAAAAATAAAGATAAATGACGATTTTTTTGCAAGAACACACGAACCAAAAAAAATAAACACAAAAACTAAACACACCACTTCATGGCTCTTGATACCAATTAAAGAATATGAGTAATCTTTAACATCAAGAATTAAAGAGAGAAAGTGGCAAGGAATGAATTATTTCTAGTGAGAGAAAGTAAAAGAAAAGAAATGCATTAACTATGTGAAAAATACAATCAACCAACCACCTCTCCAAGGCATGGAAATGTGTTTATATACTTACATGGATCGTGGGCTTGGGCCTTCATGGGTTTATCCATGGGCTTTTAGCTAACTAACTATGTAAGTTTCTAAAAATTACTTAACGAGCTAACGACTGTTATCTATGGAAGTGACCGACACTTTCGTGTTCCTAACATGATTCAAGTTAATAAAATATAATTTTCTATTTAAACCAAATAAAAAATTTAAACGAGCAGTTTAACCGGGTCGTGTAGATTCCGTGGTAAGTAGGGTGTCCGAACACTTAAGCGAGGTTAAATCTCTCAATTTATTAATATTTTGGTTTACTAATCTAAGTTAATTCTAATCTAAGTCAAACCTATGCTAATCCTATGTTAGTTCTAATCCTAATTCTAACAGGTAAAAGGGGGTTTTCAGCCTGAGAGACTGGCACGGGTTTGGTGGTGACTATAATCAATTCAAGACACTTTAACCCACACAAGCAAATTAACAAAAGATAAAAGAGCGGTCAAGCCTTATGATAGAAAACTGTATTAGCCATCATTAATCTGATTAGAAGTTGGTTCGTTTATTCAGTGCAATGATTACTTATCTCGAGGTGGCATATCATTCTTAGACTTAGGCGGGACTTCATCCTAAGACCTAGACACATTAATTCTGTCATAATTAAAGCATCCGCATAAAGCATTCTTATTTGCTAAATATAATCTATCTTAGGGATTAAAGCAATGTTGATCTTGTTAAACCCTAGCTCATAGAGACTTTACCTACTTACTGCTTAACGGCGATTATACACTAGTAGTCCACTTGTCCAACTATCCGATGGAATCAGAACATTATTTATTGAATTATCTAGGTTCACATGCTAGTCAACTTGTTCACTAAACCAAAGGAAATTTCCTAAATCTAGTTAAGCCAGAAGCGTATCCTTAGCACGAATTTAGCAGGATAATATTTGTGATCCTACTATTCTAGATGTATAAATCACTATATGGAGAGCCATCTCAAAATCCAGATTACTTGGTCTATCTTACTAGATTCAGTTGAATGATAGGTCGCATACAAAAGCACGTAAACAAGTATAAATTGATAAACATAAACAAGCATACAACGATAAAATAAGAAATCGAGATATAAACAAAAACAAACATTTAGATCTTCATAATCATGGCTAATACCTAAATGTATTAGCCTTCAAACATCATAATTAATACAAGAGTAATGGCCTAGCCAAGGTAAACTAACCGAGTTAACGAATGATACCAAAAATTAAACGATTATAAAAGTATAAGAAATTACACGTTGTCTCATATGAATTGGAATGCATTGCAAGACCTCTTCTGCCCTTTTTCTCCTCTGAAAATCTACTTTTGTGGTTTAGGTATCGATAATATGATTTAGCACACTTAAATTTTTGAGTTTTGTATTTATAGGGTCTGGAGTCGGTGTCGATACGGCGTATCCAAGGTGTTGGATATGGCGTATTGGAGTTTCATGGAGTATAGTACCACTTATTGATATCTTCCATAATATTCTATTCCCATATAGCTTGAATACGCGAATTGCCTTTCCTAGATATGGCGTATTGAAGTTGTGTCCTTCATGGTCTTTGGTGAGTGCAAGCACCGAACACAAAAAAAAAAAAAAAAATTTGAAAAAAAAAAAACCATATCTTCTAGATGGATACGGCGTATTGGTTGTCAGAACAGTAATCTTCAAAATATCTTCATTTAGGCCCCAGAATGCGTGCCTTTTAGTCAAGTTTCACTAAGTACTCCATAATTACTGCAATTCTTAAATATGAATGATTAATTAACAATTCTTTGCAATAATCTTGCAAAATAGGTTAATTACATGGGATAAATGATGCTATAAAATAGACGTTATTTGACGTCATCAAATATCCACCCACTTGAATCCTACTTGTCCTCATGTAGTCTTTAGAAGTTCAAAAATGTATCCCTAAGGATATTTTCTGTTAAGCATTTATTTGATCTATTACAAGTACATAACCAAACACCTCATGAAATAGGAAGATGAAAACACTCAAATCACTCAACTAATCTATGTGGTAACATGTAACAAATTCGCTCAATTGCTCGATCGTGATGAGTATTCTATCATAAGCTTGGCAAGGATACACATCTCCACCACTAGAGCTAAGGAGTAACAAGTTTATAAAGGTAAATATGGGTTTGTATGATAAGGCTTAGGGTTGATTATTCTACAATCTTTCACCAAAAGTACCACACCAACAAGGCAGTTGAAGCACACATACATGGCCGTAACGACGAAATAGACATGTGTGTTCGATCACATCCTCATTCGAGTTTAACCAAGGGTTAGGATGAATAATGATATAGGGTAGGGATCTTCTAACTTTCACCAATAGTAATAAACCAACAAGGTAGCTGAGACATGCATACATGGCCGTAACGACAGAATAGACATGCACGCTCGTACAAATCCTCATTCGCGTAAAACCAATGGTTAATGATTAGGAAAGGGAATTAGATTGTTGTTAAATAAAAATTACAAAACAAATGGATTAAGTCTAAGATACAAGTTGCTAGACACTTTTTCCTGACCGTTACCATGATAAAGATACAACTATTTACAACGTCTTGAAAAAACAATAACCTAAGTTGGCATTCTCGTAACGGTCAACTTCCCAATCATCCCATACTTTACATACATTACAAGGCAAGTGGCGATATCTTCCACTTTATACAATACTCTACATCGTCGATTTGTATCAACGAATAATCGATCCTTCGTGTAATTCCTTCGATAGTTGCTTAACGATTATCTTCAAACTTTCTTTCTCTTTTTTCTTGCGATTTTTCTAAATTTTTTCTATTTTTTTAACATCTAACTAGATACGAAACTCAGAGTAGTTTCACCATCTTCACGATCATAATAATTCCGGATAATTCCTTCAATAATTCTTCATTCTTTGGACGTACCATTAATTGCGATGGTAGTGAAAATACATGAGTTTTGACTACTTTATACATTCCCATTTGCGATGTGAAAATTTCTTCCAACCGTACCAAAATTGACACAAGACTCGGGAAATACATATTTTATATGTTAAGCAACTAGCAACTGTAAAATAAACTTAATCTAACAGGGTAGGCTAAGGTGTAAAGGTGGAACGAAATAAACAAGTTGGTGTAATTCCTAAAGGATTGGTTCTGCAGGTTGTTCTAGGGGTATCTTACTCTTAAAGTGAGAGTAAACAAAGGGTTTATACGGGGGTTAACTAACCAGTGTAGTTAGTTAATAAACAACATGTAAAGGCGTTTTGGGTGTAATCCTAAAATTTACCAATTTAAACAAGTTACTCCATCGAAATCCATAGTACTCATCACTTTGATCTCGAATAGATATACCAAGCTAAGTTCTAAAGTCTACTACATCACCGGCACACTCATTTTTTGTGGAATTTGGGTAAACATTTGGAAATAGGTAAGTTTAAATTCTCACAATATCTAGTAAGGGTTGTTGTGTGCGGGTTATGTAACTAGTAATTTCATAAAAGTATGCTTGAATTTTTTTTAAATTTGAGCATAATTTAAGCATTTTAGTGTAAAAAATAGGACAAGTATACATTCTAATTCCCATCCCCCCACTTGAATTATACAACATCCTCGTTGTATAGATAAAATATTAAAAAATGGGAATTTAAAAAGAATTAGAATGAGAAACTCCCCTGATATTTGCTCGGTAGATTCTTCATGTGGAATTTATTAAGCAAGAATTTGTGTTGAACAGCCGCCTTGAAGTTTCAAGACTCTAACACCTCCATACTTGTAAATACTTCAACCAACTCGTCGATTTCTTTTCTTTTATTGAGGTCCTATGCAAATAATAGAAAAAACGTGCATTCCTATTTTTGGTACCTACGGTTAATTTAAACTAAACTAAACTAACTAAATACGAGACAGTCTGGTGAATACGCCGTATCATGTGCATGAATACGCTGTATTGCTAGAACTGACAATAATGTTTTTAAAGTGCATAAAAAGTAAAGACTGATAACGTCCAGATAATCAATATGTCATATGGTATGGAGCGGATACGCCGTATTGATGTCTGGGAAGACAGACTCGATAAAAATAAATAACAATCCGGGTTGTCTCCCGGGAAGCACTTTTGTTTACAGCGAAGTCTTTAAGTTAGATTTTTCTCCAGCTTCTTATTCCATCTTATGCACGCTAATGTGCCTACGTATGAGCCATTCTTCTATCTTCACATCTCAAATGTAATCGGGTCCTAAGTTCAAGAATCCTTTGTAGAACCCCTAAAGCTTTTGGTATGGATGCGAGATTCCATTCTTCTTATCTTCATCACTTACCTTCTGTAATGGTGGGATCTTGTTGCATTGCTCATTAGTGTGGTGTTTACACCTCATATATGATCGCACCATTTGGTAAGTTACACTTTCGTTACCATTGTAAATGGTAATCATCCCTTCTAACCGTCTTGCTTTAATTCCAACTTCTCTTAAAAATGGTTCGCCAAAAATAACATCGCCCATTCCTTCATCATGATAAGCAACCATATCTTCTAAAACTGCGAAATCCGTCACAACAGAAAAGGTTCCAACAAAAATAGGCACATTCATTAAAGCTCCTATAACATTATTCCCTTTGTACACCATCTTATCTTTCATTATAGAATTATGAAACTTTTGGACATCATATTGACATACAATAATGGGAAGAAGTTGACGTGTGTAAATTCAAATCCTATCATGCATGAAAACTTTAAGTTGTGAGCACAATCTATATGGATCTTCTTATCATAGTCGCAATAACTAGGGTAATCATCAATTCTAGTATCAAGTTCATCATCCCTAGTTCTAAATTCCTCAATTACCTCACCTTCTTCAATGGTGGGCATCAAATCATCACCTTGATTTCTCCTAAGCTCAGATGGTTAATTTAGATCATTTAATTCGATGTAATCTCTATTCAAAGGGTCTATTGATCTATTAATCACCAAAGTCTCTCCCATAAGCCTAGCTTCTAAATCAAGCTCCATTCTTTCTTTTAAACTTAGCATGTAGACCCTCTTAATTAAACTACTAGCATGTTTAACACTTTTGAAAATAATTCTTTCTTCCCCAATCCTCAAAGTAATCTTTAGTTTGTAAAAATCAATCTTAGCACGAGCGGTAGACAAAAATGGTCTTCTAAGGATCAAGAGCACTTTGATATCCTCGGGCATATCTATAATTATAAAGTCTACTGGGAAAACAAATTTACCAATATCTATTAGCACGTTTTTAGCTATTCCTTTTGGATATTTCACTGTCCTGTCTGCTAATTCAACTGTCAACTTAGTATAAGCTAATTCGCCTAATCCTAAGTTAAGGTAGGTCGAGAGAGGCATAACACTAACGCTAGCTCCTAAGTTAACAAGGGCATTATCAAAGGCAAATTATCATTAATAAAACAAGGTAATGTGTAACTCCTGGTGTCTTTATCCTTTTGGGGTTAGTGTCTTTGAATCGGTGAAACTCATAAGATTTTCTCAACAAATTTTGGTCCATAGCTCTCCTCATTATCTTTACAGTTATGATATTCTAAACGACTTGGAAAAGGTATCGTCATTTGTCTGGACTTGTACAACACATTACTATCCTACCCAGTGGATACGGTGTATTGGGTTCTCCCAATACGGCATATCGAATGTAAATCAGCTCCATCAGTGGTCGAAATCGATTTAACTTGATCTCTTGGGATTTTTTCCTTTGAGCTTGGTAGGCTTCCAAATCCTCTCTCCTGTAGTACCTTGCTCATTTGTCCAATTTGAATTTCAAGAGTTATAATCGATGCTCCTTGGTTTCTTATTGCAGCATCTGTCGAAGCTCGGATCTATTTGATCAAGTTAGAGTTTTCCTCATGTGTTTTTGCTAATTCACTCATGAATTTTCTTAAGGTATCTTCTATAGATTCCCTCCGTTCTTGGTACGAAGGATTTGCGTTGTTCCTTTGATAGAATCCTAGTGCTGTAGCTCTATATCCTCCTCCTTGAAAAGGTCTACCAAATTGCGTATAGTAGGCTTCTTTAAGGGTTTTACCTTCTTCTTTTTGTAGGCAATCTTTGGTATAGTGGGGTCCTTTGCATACTTTACATCCAACTTGAGCAGCATAAACTTTTTCATTCACCTTCTTGATTTCTCTTCCCAAATTGTTTAGTTGTGCTTGTATAGCAGCTATTCCATCAGAAGTCTTAGTACTTCTTCCTCTAGATGTTCCATTATGCCATTTTTGAGAGTATTCAGCCATTTATTGGATGGCCTTTTTAGCATCTTCAACAGTCTTGGTAGGGATGGTACCTCTTGAATCAAAAATTTGTCGTGTTGGAACATCTAATCTATTGTAGAACAAAATCACCTCCTGCATCTCAGTCAAATAGTGTTGAGGACACTTCATCAAGAGTTCTTTAAAGCGCTCCCATGCTCAAAAGAGTGTTTCATCTGGCTCTTGCTGAAAGTTGTTGATTTCCTCCATTTTCTTTGCAGTTTGACAAGGTGGGCAGTATTTGTTCAAAAACTTAGTTTTAAGATCTCCCCAAGTTGTGATTGAACCGGTTGGTTTGTTTCTTAGCCAATGACTTGTGGCTCCATTTAAAGATATAGGGAAGACTCGAAGCATTAGTTGATTTTTAGTGATGTTAGGAATATGTAATAAGTCAACTATCTCGAGAACTTTTTCAATATGTTCATTAGCATCTTCATTATCCGAACCGCTAAATGTGTTCTCTCGAAGCTCGTTAAGAAATTAGACCTTCAGTTCAAATTGATCTTTGTCATCGATTTTAGGCCTAGTAACTCCTGATCCATAGTCAGCTCAGGTTTTGCTTATGTATTGCTCCATAGTTTCCGCCATTGCTTCCGCTTCTTCTTCCTCCTCAGAGTATTCTTGGTCAGAAAGTAGATTGAAATCAGGTGATCTCAATTCGTCAAGACTTAGAGTCTTGAAGTGTCTCCTTGAAGATTGAAATTCTCGTTTAAGTTTTTTGTAAGGTGTAAATAGTTCATTCATAGAACTCCTTGTCATGCACTACCTATAACAAAAAGAACAAACAATCAGTAGGATTTGTTCTGAAGAAAAAAATTTGCACGAAAATCAATTTAGAAAAACTTAGGATCAGATTTTGTTTCAGATGATCGATACACTGTATCCAATAGAAGTGGATACACCGTATTAATCAGTTTGAATGAATACGTTGTATTGGACAGAAAAAATGGATACGTCGTATCCGATGGTAATGGATATGCCGTATTCAATTAACGACCAGAATAGTGTATAAGAAAACAATTAAATACGCAAACAATTAAATATATACAAGCAAACAATTAAACACAAATATACAAATAATTTACAGAATA